>CAUYQV010020186.1:0-51873 GCA_963574575.1 Galagoides demidoff | reverse complement strand
GCTGGGACCACAGGCGCCCGCCACAACGCCCGGCCATTTTTTGGTTGCAGCCGTCATTGTTGTTTGGCAGGCCCGGGCTGGGGATTTGAACCCGCCACCTTAGGTGTACGTGGCTGGCGCCTTAGCCGATTGAGCCACAGGCGCCGAGCCAGGTGTGCAAATCTTAAGGTCACTTCTATGCTCTCGTCTCAAAGTTACTCCTTTTGGTTTTGGACCAAACTAATACCTTTCTCTTTCAAAATGTTCAAGACCCACCCCTTCTTTCTGATGTCTGAAACTGTATCTCTAATTCTGATTTTGTATGTTACTTGGATCACTCCAACATTATCCTTGGCACTTGTTAATGTACTTTCTGTGTAACTTTAGTAGATTATTAAATATTTTTCACAAATGTTTCAATGTGATTTCTATTTAATTTCTTTAGACAGCTTAGTACAATGCTTCACTCTAAAGTTGCTCTAGGCTTGGCACCTCTGGCTCAAGTGGCTAAGGCGCTAGCCACATACATCTAAGGTGGTGGGTTCAAATCCAGCCTGGGCCTGCCAAATAACAATGACAGCTGCAACCAAAAAATAGACAGGTGTTGTGGCGGGTGCCTGTGGTCCCAGCTACTTGGGAGGCAGAGATAGGAGACTTGCTTGCACCCAGGAGTTGGAGGTTGCTGTGACCTGTGATGCCACAGCACTCTACCCAGGGGGACAGCTTAAGGCTCTGTCTCAAAAAATAAATAAATTAATTAAAAAAAATAAAGTTAGCTTAGGATCAATTAAATATTGTATTTTTCTTTTTGAGACAGTCTCACTTTGTCACCCTCAGGAGTGCTATGGTGTCATAGCTCACAGCAACCTCAAACTCTTAGGCTCAAGTGATTGTCTTGCCTTAGCCTCCCAAGTAGATAGGACTACAGGCACCCACCACAATCCCTGCCTATTTTTAGAGACAGGGTCTCCCTCTTGCTCAGGCTGGTCTCCTTTCTGTAAGCTCAGGGCAGTCTACCTGCCTTGGCCTCCCAGAGTGCTAGGATTACTGGTGTGAGCCACCATGCCCAGCCAAAATATTGTATTGGTATTTTGAGGGTTTTCAAACTCCTTAGGGCCAAAGGATACTGTCTATATATGAAGTTTTCTCTGTACACTGTGCTTTAAAGTAGGCTTATGAGAAACCACTGCCCAGGCCAGAATATCTGACACATCTTAATGCTTAACAGAAGACCTTGAACTACGATGAATGTCCTAGAAAGGAGACATGCCAGTTGCTGATTTTCAGAGGGATGTTAGTCAAGTGGTTTGTACTTTTCAGAGCAGCAAATCCACTATTAAAAATAACTAAGTGAACATAATTCAGCCTTTAGTAGCAAACTAGACTTCTGAGCCCTCTGAAAACTACATATGAGATGATAAACATTAGCTATTATTATTTTAAGCACTTACTATGTGCTAAACATTGTGCTCAGAGTCTATTCTGGGGGTGGTTAGGAGCTCTCACAGTCACAGGGTCTTACATTTAAGTGACATGGTCAAATGAAGTCATTTAAGTGACACAGCCAAATGAAGACTGAAAGGCATATATTTTAACACTTTAAACATATAGTCTATGAATCACACTTAAAAATAAATCCTATAATTAGCTTATTAATTTTATTATTGCATTTATATTGTTTTATGTTTGTTTTCCCCAGTGAACAATTATAAAAATCTATGTAAAATGTAAATCTTGGCTGGTCATGGTGGCTCACACCTGTAATCCTAGCACTTTGAGAGGCTGAGGCGGGTAGATTGCCTGAGCTCACAGGTTCGAGACCAGCCTAAGCCAGAGTAAGACCTCATCTCTAAAAATAGCAGGGTGTTGGCTCAGCGCTGTGGCTCAATCAGTTAAGGCGCCAGCCACGTACACCTAAGGTGGTGGGTTCGAATCCCCAGCCCGGGCCCGCCAAACAACAGTGATGGCTGCAACCAAAAAATGGCCGGGCGTTGTGGCGGGCGCCTGTGGTCCCAGCTACTTGGGAGGTTGAGCCCAGGAGTTGGAGGTTGCTATGAGTTGTGATGCCATGGCACTCTACCCAGGGGGATAGCTTGAGGCTCCGTCTCAAAAAAAAAAAAAAAAGAAAAAAGAAAAAAAAAGATTTTGGATTTTTGTATTAGAGATGCTAAACCTGTACTTCTGTGTAGCAGTATAGTTGGAATACTTTAATTAAAACGGCAGTGGAATGTTTCTGCTTTTATCACTGGTTTATGATCTGACCTTTCAGAGTTTTGGTTTTTTCATATACTGTCATAATTAAGGCATACAGCCTCTTCAGAGCTCAGTTTCCTCATCTGGCAAAGGGTTGATTTGAATTAGATGAAATTGAAGACTGCTTAGCTCTAAATCTGATAATAAATTCTGTGTTACTGTATAATTCATCTGTATTAGATATCATCAATAATGTGTTATTAGTATAATATGAAAATTAGTATAATATGACAAAGATAAAAATCAAATATGGCTTTGGGTAGCAAAAGGGAATTTTGGGGAAAGTTGTTAAAATGTCTAATTTTTTCCTCTAAGAGAGGCTAGAGAATGTCAGCTGGTCAACCTAGTATTCAGATATGTCTTTGTTGAAGACTTTGACATGAGGAAGTTTTGGCTGTATTGATTGCTCAAGGCTCGCTGGTATCATCGGTAAAGGAATTTTACCATAGCCCCCTGAATTGTAACATTATAACTATATATTTGTTACCATAATGAATGCTTCAAAAAAAGTTACAAAAATCAAAACTTACCTATGTCTTTGTTGGTGATTTGATAAAAAACAGTATTTAATGGAAAATAATTTCCTAAGTTTTTTTTTTTTTTTTTTTAACTTTTTCCTCTTTCCTCCTTTCTCAAAAGATAAACAAACAAAAGAACAAAAACCCTGGCTGGGCATAGTTTATTCTCTGTAGCAAAAACACCAGCTTTTGTGCCATTTGCATAGGGTTGAGTTAGAGAGCAAAGTCACTGATTCCACTGTTAGGTTGCAGGTATCACTGAACTGTGCTTATTATCTCATCTTAAATATTTAAAAATTTTAACTGATTTTTATTCAGTAAAGCAACCTAAAGTTTTTAGGAGATGAGTTTGTTTAATGATTATTTTCTTTTTCTCTTTTATTGACAGTCAGTTATAGTTGATGGCATTGGCTTTCTGGAGAGTGAGGTGAAAATGACTTTGTGTAGTTTCAGGGGCTGGAAGTCAACATGCATATAGTTACTCACAGGTTAGGGCGGTGGTCATGGTATACTATAAATACTGCTATGCCAGGGCTTAGGAGGCAGGGCATCTGTAGGGCTGTGGTAGAAGACTTTCTTGGGGGTGGTAGTGGAGGGGATGCATTGGCAGTGGGCTTGGAGCTTGGAATTGACAGGCAGAGGTGTATGTGGAAGGAGTACCCCAAGCACAAAAATGGTACTTGGGGAATGGGACTTTGTCCATTAGGTCTGGAGTATAGATTTGGGAGAAGTTTACAGTAGGAGACTGAAAAGGAAATGGTTAATAGTAATATAAAATGTAACAGTATGAAGAAATTAATGTATTGAGCACTCACTGCGTGGTGTTTTAAATGATTTACACTGTACTATGTCATTGATAATACAGCAGTTTTATGGGCCCAATGAGTGATGAAGCCAAGGAGTTAAATTGGGGCAGGCTGACTCTGGAGCTTCACTGTGATGGCTTAGGAACTTGAATGCCAGGTTATATAAAGCTAAGCACTTTTCTTTAAATCTTATTTTGGATTGTGATACCTAGCTGGATATTAACTGATTTTTAAAAACCAAGATCTTTGTTCACTGTCATGAACTTTTTACCTCTATTGAAGTTTTTAAAAATTGGAAGTACTTAGAAATTACTCTCATTGTTGACCTCTAAGTAAATTCTGTGATACAAAAGTTAATGTTAAGATGGAAACTGATTTTCTGGGACTGTTTTTCTCATGAAATTTACATGTAATATATAAATTATATACTGAATAGTATAAAGAAGAAAATTAAAAATCACTTAGAATTTTATTAGCCAAAGACATTCATTATGAATGATTTTATATGTTTTCTTCCATAGTTTTTTTTTTTTTAATACATTTAATTTACTTTTCTGAGACTATGCTCTGGGGAAAGTTTTGAGTCCTTTCTAATACCATGATATGACTTTTCCCATCATGTAGTAAAGTTACAAGAACTTTAAATGACTACATAATATTTTATCATGTAAGTGTACTGTAATCTATGGTACCTTTTCTTGAACATTTTTATTTATAATTTGTAATGATAAATTTTTGTTTATAAATTCTGTCTTCTGTCATGAAATGGATTTCTAAAAATAGAGATTGAACATAGGGTGAAATAGACTACAAATGAAACTTGAATCTGTGCTGTAGACTAAAAAGACTAAAGAAAAGAAAACTATAGGAACAACTGCTGTTGTCAGGGCTCCTGTTGAAGTACGCTGTGTACAGACGTAGAGATTAGATATTGAGCAGGTATGAGATTTGAGCAAGAAAAATTTACTGAGATTTATTAATAAGATTTGAGAAGGAAGATTAAAAGTCTTGATCAGTTGGAGAAGCAGCTGAGGAATAAGTTCTTATGCGTGTGAAGAGTGTTATAGGCATGTGTAGCTGTTTCTTTTTTTTTGAGACAGAGTCTCACTTTGTCACTCTTGTAAAGAGTGCCATGGTGTTCCAGTTCACAGCAACCTCAAACTCTTGTGCTCAAGTGATTCTCTTACCTCAGCCTCCCTAGCAGCTGGGACTACAGGCACCCACTACAACACCCAGCTGTTTTTTTTTTTTTTTGTTGTTGTTGTTGTTGTTGCTGTTTAGCTGTCCCAGGCTAGGTTCAAACCCACCAACCCTGGTCCATGTGGCTGGCACCCTAATCACTGAGCTACAGGTGCCTCCCATGACACTATTTCTTTTTTTGAGACAGAGTCTGCTTGTCACCTTGGTAGAGTGCTGTGGCGTCACAGCTCACAGCAACCTCAAACTCCTGGGCTTAAGCAATTATCTTCCCTCCGCCTCCCAAGTAGCTGGGACTACTGGTGCCCACCTATTTTTTTGTTGTAGTTGTCATTGTTTTAGCTGGCCCAGGCTGAGTTTGAACCTGCCAGCCACGGTATACGTGGCCAGCACCTTAACCACTGATCTATGGGCACTGAGCTGCATGACACTAATTCTTTCTAGGATAAAACTTTAAGGTTTAGAAATCTAAGATTTTCATTTCTTCACCAAATCACAATACACATTCATTTTAGAAAATTTAGAAAATACAAAAGACAAGAATGACAATTTCCTCAAGTTCTTCTCTCCTGAGATAACTGCTATTTACATTTTATTTATAACCTGCTAGTTTTAACTATTTTTCTCTCTTTTTGAGAAATAAATACAGCTATTTGGTATCTACATACTACTTTATAAACCACTTTTTCTACATAATATTATCTTTGTTATTCCACTATACCAATCTGCTTAATGAACATATACTTTAGTATGATAGAAATATGAGACCTAGTATCATTTCTTACCAAGCGGTAGGTATCACTGGAGTGAGCATATAACAAAAAACAAAATACAATGGTAGATGATTAAATATAAATTCAGAGGACAGGCTGGAGTAATATGAGGGTGAATTAAAGTGGATAGGCAAGAAGGGGCAGATGTAGGGGAAATGACTTAAGCATCGGTGCAGAAAGGGGCTTAGATGAATTTTATGGAAGGCCACATAGAACTTTGAGGTCGGGGCAGTAGATGTGATGGAATTGTTCTAAGTGAGAGAAGAGTTAAATGTCGGTTGAAAGTTGCATGTTTGACAAGGTGTGTGCGTAGCAGCTATATGAAGGATGAAGTAGGTAAGGGGCAAAGTGCCTTTAAGCATGGTAATTCCCAGATCTGGCTGTTTTCAGGAATCATCTGGAAGTAGTTCTTTTTCTTCTTCTTCTTCTTCTTCCTTTTTTTTGTTAAATGCAAATTCTTGGGTCCTTGTCTAGCCTTCCTGAATCAGAATCTTATAAAGCAGAGTCTGTAATCCAGTTCAGGAAATCCTCCCTGCCCCCAGTGTTTCTGACACACACCATCAGGTCTAGGAGATGCTTAATTCTAGGAGGCATTTGCAGTACCCTCAGGTGAATTAAGGACCTGGATCAGAGTGACTAAAGTAGGCAGGGAGAAAAATGGAAAGGCTTAGTGAGACCATTTAGAGTAGATCAGTAGGTTAGGAGTTTCTAATGAAGTTATTGCAAGAATGGTGGTGTGGGGAAAGAGATGGGAGGTTAGGCCAGACGATGAGTTGTGTAGGAAGATGAGAAAGATGCGTTTGGGGCATAGTGCGTGGAGACAGGAATGTGGCCCTGTGCAGCCGTCCAGCAGCTTGTTGGGCTGCATGTAGAGTGAGATTAGGACAGAGAAGAGTTCAGAAATACTATTTATTCTGGAAGGAAAGATTGTATAGAGAAATAAGTGGAGAGGCCAGGGCTAGAACCTAAAGTGACATCTTAGGTAGGGCAAAAGTCAGAGACCCTAGTTATTTGGAAGGTAACTGAAATTTAAGAACACAAATACATTTTAAGAAATTTTACTGAGGTAGCATTTCCCCGTAAAAGTACAGCAGGGAAAATATGTAAAACCACACCTATTTTTACTACTTTTAGTAATAGACTTGTTTGGAAGAAAAAAAAGCTGTGAGTGATAGTGTATTTTTGTTTATTTGTGGGTCTTGTTATTTTTCTGCCTTTATTAAATGCAGGGATAAAAGCAATAGTTTATACAATTATGTGTATAAAAGTACATATAAAAATTATATGTACGCATACACTTATAATTACAGATAACATTTAATGTTTAAAATTATATGTGTATATGTGTTTTATACTGCCAAACATCCTACTTTGAAAAGTCAGTGCTATCAGAAAAGAGAAGGCAGTTTTATTTATACAATGCATTTGTTAGGAAGTAGTTAATGTAAACAGCTTGCAGGCTACTGATTCAAAATATTCTTCCTAAATGTCTTCTGTCTGATAGATACTGCTTTGTTGGGGAGAATACGTAAATAAATGAGAGTACCCTAGATGTTCAGGTTAAGAAGGGAAACATAACAGTAACTTACAACTGTGCTCAGTACTCAGACACCTAGAGGTTATTAGACAATCACTTTTAAATTCCTTTTAAGATCTAGAGTTGTATAGAAAAATAGAAAGTTTGAGCACATTATGTACAGGGGATATAAAATAATATCAGTAAGTAAGCACATCAAATGGAAGAGATGTGATGGCTCTTGGTATTTTGTTAATATCACTTTTCTCTTAATTTCTGTTAGCAGATGGAAAGAAGCAGGCTCCAAGTTTGAAAATTCACGGTAGTAAAAAATTAGGACACAGCCATATATTCCCATTAAATGTTTGCTTAAAATACATTTAAATCATTGCAGTAGAGTATTATACACTTATTAAAATAATGATGCAAGTATAAATTGTTAATGTAAAGATAAAATGTTAAAGAGGAAGGATTTCACCACCAAACTTATTGGGGGTGGAATTTTATTTAACTTTTCTTTAGAGTTGTTGTGTTTTTTGTTGTTGTTATTTTTGTTTTTAAGAGTCTTGATCTGTTGCCCTTTGTAGAGTGCTATGGCATCATAGCTCACAGCTACCTCAAAATTTTTGGGCTTAAGTGATCCTCTTACTTCAGTCTCCCAAGTAGCTGGGACTACAGGCACCCATCACAACTCCCAGCTAGTTTTAGAGACAGTTTTGCTGTTGCTCAGGCTGGTCTTGAACTCCTGAGCTCAAGCAATCTCTGGTCTCAGCCTCCCAAAGTGCTAGGATTAGACTTTTAGGGTTTTTTTTGTTTATTTTTTATCCTTTTTTAAAAAATCAGACTTAGACAACAGACCTGAATTCTTGCATATTTATAATTTTCTCACAACCCATTTCAGTGATCTTTAATGAGCGAGATCTTGGTATGGTGAACTTTGTGCAATAACAGTTCATAGACTGTGACCGTATGCCAGTTAATCTCTGACCTTTGCTTTCCCCTTTGATGAAGTAGAAATAACACTACTTAACTTGCAGGGCTATTAGGATGTGTCAACATCTATAAAGTGTCTCAGCTGTATGGTTGGTGCATGGTAAATGTTCAGCAGATATTCTTTTCTTTATAGTTTAATAATTTTGGGATATTGCATTTTTAAGTCTTGTGTCCTCCCCCCTCCATTTAAAGACTGTGACTTGCTTAGGGTTTGTGAGGAGAATGGTAAATATTCTTGATTTTTAGAATTTCGCTTGAAACTCCTAGTTAGTATAGTTGCTTTTTCTCTGCAGTACCACTTGATCATATTTTTTGGGAATTAGAAAGATTTTTTTTCTTATGTATTAGATATTAAAACCATGACATTTCCTTGTTTTCCCTGTTACTCCTTTGGCTATTATAATTCCAGAAAAATCTCTAAAATTAGCATATGGAAAAAGAAGCTTTATTTTCCTCTTCTACATCTTTAATCCATTAATGTAAATAAGTAAAACATTATAAGGAATGTTGGTTATCATGTATCAGTTTTAGAAAATCACAGTGTAATTTTAATTAGTGGAATCAAATTTTAGATCTATGTTTTTCTTCATTTCTATCTTTTTTTTTTAAAAAACAGAGTTTCACTATGTTGCCCTCGGTAGAATGCCTTAGCATCACAGCTTACAGCAACCTCAAACTCTTGGGCTTAAGTGATTCTCTTGCCTCAGACTCCCAAGTAGCTGGGACTACAGGCACCTGCCACAACACGAGGCTATTTTTTGTTGTAGTTGTCATTGTCATTTAGTAGGCCCGACAGGGTTCGAACCCGCCTGCCTTGGTGTATGTGGCTGGTACCCTAACTGCTGAGCTACAGGTGTTGAGCCTGCTGCTTATTTATAATTGGCATCTTCTGAACTAAACTGTCCTTTTAATCATATTATGCATTATATTTTATCTTTTCATGTGGACCAATTTTTTTAAGTTGTCAAATATGCAAAAAAAATGTATCATATGTAAAATTAAAGAAGGCTCAGCACTTGTAGCTCAGTGGCTAAGGTGCCAGCCACATACACTGGAGCTGGCAGGTTCGAACCCAGCCTGGGCTTGCCAAACAATGACAACTACTACAACAACAAAAAATAGCCAGGCATTGTGGCGAGCACCTGTAGTCCCAGCTACTTGGGAGGCTGAGGCAAGACAATTGCTTAAGCTCAAGAGGTTGAGGTTGCTGTGAGTTGTGACGCCAGGGCACTCTATCAAGGGTGACATAGTGAGACTTTGTCTCAAATAAATAAATAAATAAAATTAAACAGTAAGAAAACTATGTTGTTTTTGTCAGCTTAAATAAAATAATACTTAACCAGTACTTTCAAAACTCCTTTGTGTCGTACTGATTTTTTTCCGTGCTACTGCTTTAGTTTTTGAAATTAGATATAATTTTTACTTTGAGTCATTGTGAAACACCATCACATTGGAGAAAAGATTGCATCTACCATTTAGTTTGTTAGTTCCTGAATTAATCTGGACTTGGTATATCATGATAATACATTCATTTCAATCACAGTCTTGCCACTCTGAATCTTAAATCTCAGTACTTTAGTGCCTTTTTTTTTTTTTTTTGAGACAGAGTCTTACTATTCAGGGTCCCCTGGCATCACAGCTCACAGCAACCTCAAACTCTTGGGCTTAAGCGATTCTCTTCCCTCAGCCTCCCAGGTAGGTGGGACTACAGTCACCCACAGTGCCTAGCTATTTTGTTGTTGTTGTAGTTGTCATTATTGTTTTTAGCAGGCCAGGGCTGAGTTTGAACCTGCTAGCCCCAGTGTATGTTGCCAATACCCTAACCACTGAGCTAAAAAACCACTGTGCTTTTGTTAGATGTCTTGATTAACCCCTTCTCCACACTGCCTTAAACACAGACACCAAGAGGCTAAGTCCAGTATGTATCTCCACATACCTTGTGATTAATAGTCTGTTGATACTGTACCATGCCTGAAGATAAGCTGTAGGTTAATTTTATGCAGGGACTTTTCAGACAACTAAAGAATGGTTTGTAAGTATAGCTTAAAAAAACCACATAAATTCAGTTCCTGGATTGTTCATAGACCATCATATTAGCCTTTGGCAAAATGTGAGTTAAAACCTATGACAGGTTCCTGTGATGAAGATAGATGTTTTTCATTAGCATCTAATATTTACCTTATAGTTTGTGAATGACTTCATTTGTGGGGGAAAAGATGAAAAATTTGCTATATAGTTTTCTCAAAAAAATTTAAAATACGACTTCTTAGAATTTTAAGGTTCTTAAGGAAGAAAATTTTATCTGTAGTTTAATCTGCAAAGCACATTTGTTTGGGATTGTGTACTTATCATAAAACTCCGACCTGATACGAACTTTTTTTTTTTTTTTTGAAAAGTGACTATTCTAAAGGAAGGCTTTATAGGACATTACTAAACTCTTTATTAAAGTAATCCAAAGCCAATATTTCTGGAGTTGATCATTACTTAGTATATATATGATGGTTTTTAGGTGCTATTAGCAGCAAATATTACAACTCATGGAGGTACTTTACCGAGGCTGCTTTTCTTTTCTCTCTCTCCTCTTTCTTCTCTAACCCCTCTCCTCTCCTTCCTTCTCCTTTCATCTTTTCTTTGTCTCTGGTTTCTTCCTTTCCTTCTTTTCTTCTTTCTTTTCTTTCTTGTAAGAGTCTCACTCTCTACAGAGTTGCTGTGAGTGCCGTTGACATGTTGTAGCATGCTGCAAACTCAAACTCTTGGTGTCGAGTGATCTTCCTACCTCAGCCTCCCTAGTAGCAGGAACTACAGGCACCCATCATGATGCCTGCCTAGTTTTCCTGTTTTTAGTAGCGACAGGGTCTTGTTCTTGCTCAGGGGGGTCTTGAACTCCTGAACTCAAGCAATCCTCCCTCCTCAGCCTCCCAAAGTGCTAGAATCCTAGCCAGGATTATAGGCACAAACTACCATGGGAAGGCTGCTTTTTAAATGAGAAGTGATTGATGGATGATGTTTCAAAGAGGTGTCAGAAAATTTTGTTGTTTATTTTTTACCTCTAGTTATTTGAAATAGTAATGAAATCTGCTAATTTCTAACAGCATAATGAAATTAAATGTATACTAATAATGATTCTACTTTCTTATAAAGAGTGTTTACATTGGTAACATTGTATATAATAATTTCAATACATACAAGTTGGCAACATATAAGTACATGGTAACATTTTAGAGGTAAAGAATAAGTTGAAAGTTGAGCATCAAGAATTCAATTACATAGTTCATAGATAGAGATTGAATTTATATTTTCTTTCCCTATAGTTCATGCCAGAATTAAAGGTCAGTTTGTGGAATGCAGGTAACTTACTCTTAATATTCAGTTATTATTTTTACAAATGAAACTATCCCGATAGAGTAATTTAATGTACATCTTTCCATCTCTTTATATACCCTGCAAATTGGATATCATTTGGTTCTATGTCTGGGGTTTTAGTTGATAACCATAGCATTACATGAATTGGAAATTCAGAAATGGAATCTAGAACATAGGTAATGATTTTAGACACAGGCAATTCCTAATTTAAAAATAATTCACACATTTAAATCCCTGTCCCCAAGGTTCTCTTCAAATGAAGTGTCTACTGTTGCTATTTGGATTATAGATTTGGAGCCTTTATTGAACCTGGGAGTTCAAATGTAGAAGGAGAAATCAAGATGAAAAGCCAGACATATTTTGAGCGATATATGTAGATGCAAATCTATATTTTGGCTCACTTGCCTCAAAATGTTTCACTTCAAACTACTGGAGTTGGTTGTTTTGTAATTTTGCAACATTACTCAGAATTCTAAATAGTTTATTTGGGCTAACTAGCATTCTTTTTGGAAATTGCAAATAATAATGTATATTATTCTAGTCCGGCTGATTCTTCATATCTCCTAGTTAAAATGAAATACACTGAGGCAGAAGGAGCTTTGGGTTTTAATTTAAGGATATAGAACTACTTAAAAGGATTGCTAAGCAGGTGATTGGGACGCCATAATATAAAGCTTAGGGAATCACAGGCCCGTCGGGAATTGAGGGAGTGCTAGCTAAAATAAAACAACATAGTTTAGGATTTCTCTAGAGCAGCGGTTCTCAACCTGTGAGTCGTGACCCCTTTGGGGGCTGAATGACCTTTTCACAGGGGTCACCTAAATACATCCTGCATATAAGATATTTACACTGCGATTCATAACAGCAGCAAAATTACAGTTATGAAGTAGCAACGAAAATAATTTTGTGTTTGGGGGTCACCACAACATGAAGAACTGTATTAAAGGGTCGCGGCATTTGGAAGGTTGAGAACCACTGCTCTAGAGGGTCTAGATTTGGGTGAGTGTATTTCTTCTGCAGGGTCCCCAGTGCCCTGGACCAGTTACATTTTGGGAGGGTCAGTAGTTTTGTATCTACTACGTAAGCATTGTTTCATTTGGATTATTATTGGATTCCACAGAATCAATTAAAAAATACATTTTTGACCCATAAGCTATGTTTTAACCTATAATTGTTTTTGCCTCTTCTGTTACCATATGTTCTCACTAAGGTTACTTTCACTTTCTTGTAAGTCTTTGATGACCTTGCTGGGTCAGTCATGAAACACCAATAGAAGAAATAGGTAGGAAGTACTGCAAAAAAAGAATTGTAATAAAGTGAGAGAAACTGCCTGGAGAAGAAAGGAGAGCTTGTAGACTTAGGGGAGCAATTGTAAGAAGTGTCTTTAACTTAAATTTACAGTAACATCAGGTGATTGACGGGTTCTGTTTCCTACAAGGAGACTTAATTAACTCTGCCTTGATGGTAAATCATTGAAAAGTGAAGTTACACATCATGTTGATTTTTGAATTGATGAAGATTAGAAATTTTTCTTCGATTAATTATATACAGTGGAATAGTGGAATATTCAGGTGTACTGTATGTTGATACCTGGAAATACTGAAATTTTCAATGATAGTAGGCACATTTAAAAGCCCTGCTTTTTCCATACAACTGAATACATTTTATTTATATATTGATTTTGATTAATGAAGACTAAGGAGAATTATTTTCAAGTAAGCATAAATGTTAGAAAACTAATTTTGCAAATTTGAAGTGATGTTACGTATATGTTTTGGGGATTATAGTTACATTAGATATTCCTCAATTAGGGGTAATTGTCTTGCATCATTATCTCTTATCATAATCTGTTTTTCTTCACACAGTGTTATAGTTTTGCCGCTGGACTCTTCCCTCCCTCCCCCCACCCCATCAGGATGATATGAGACTTGAAAGAAGACGATGCATACAGGTGACTCAAGTTTTGAAATATGGCTGTCTAAGAGAATGTATGGGAACTGATCGTATATTTTGAGTGGGAGAACTTACTGATAAATAGTAGTGGGGGGAATTTTAGATTAATAAATACAAAGATGAGATATTTATTAAGCTTGACTTTGGAACTTAATTTGGTAATCAGTGGTTTGCAGTGGTAATGTAAATACAGTGTAGTAGTTGCTAGTACTTGAGCTTTTCAAGAGTTGGCCAGTACCTTGGTGGGAAGAGAAATATTTCTATTAATAAGATAAATAAAAGACACGTTTAAACGCATGCCTCTCTTAGACCCCTATTAGAATATAGCTAATCTTTTATGGGAGTAGATGCTAATATGATATCTTTAATGCAGCTTTGATAATTAAAGTAAGGATATTACATCCATATATATGACTCCTTAAACAATATGATCTGAGATTTTGTTTTTTCTTGTTCTCTTCTCCCCCATATCCCAGCCAGCACCCTTTTTTGTCCCATCTCTTTTTCCTTTTCATCCTTTTGTCATCTGTATTTATATGGGAGAAGCAATGTGGAGTATTTTTGAAAGAATAGTTTTAAATGCTTTATAATTAATTGAGATGATCTTGTGCTTATATGGAAAACTAGAGGCTATTCCGTATCTAGCTGTGTTCATTCTCTTGGAAATGTAGTACATAGCTAATGGGTAAAGTATTACTAACTTTCAGACTTCTATGTTCTAATTCAGGCAAATTGTGAAGCATTTTGTTGAACCAAGTGATTTATATCGTATACTCTTGTCAGAGATAATCTTACTTGACTATGTTTATAAACTTACGTTTTAAAATGTAATTGTTAACTGGAGAAGTCATCATTATACAGAGTGTCCTTTAAGTTCATGTGCAATTTAAAGTAGTTTTACATTGTAAATTGCACTTGAACTTTTGGGACACCCTGTATAAATCTTGAATGGATATCTAATTACATTATTGGTGTAGTTTTGTGATTGTTTTTTATTTTTGGTGGCCTGCATTTTCTAAAAGAAAATTATCCCCTTTTTTTTTTAACTTTTAGAGTGGCATTTAAAAATACACTGTTTCAGATATACCATTTTGTGTAAAGAAATGTGCTTGTACAAAAGTTATCTAGATAATTTTATGAATGCTTGCTAGAAAACAAATTCTACAGATTAATTTATAATCAAAAAGTCTCTTATTTGGCTTTATATTCTTTAAAAATTATATACATTTTTTTGGCTTATAAAGGAAAAAATAACCAAAGAGTGGGAGAACTCTCCCAGCTCTTTAATATGTGTATTAGCTGTTGATGTATTTCCCTTTTCAACAATTTGAAAGTTAATAATTGTTTTTGAACCTAAAATTAGCTTTTATAATCACTGTTAATTAATGCAATAGTTTGCTGTTGTATTACTGTGTGCACACTGTATTTCAACAGATAGCATTTTAACGCATAAAATCTCATCAGTGTTTTACTGATAGTTATTTCTAGAATCCTTGTGCACATTTGCAAGCAACTCTTCTACTCTCCCCAGGCCTCGTTTTTTCCTCCAGGCATCGTTCATGGTGCTGATTGTGTTATGTTGGTTGGATGTGATGGTCACTCACTTCCTCGACGCATTCTGTTACAGAGGTACAGGTTTGGGGAGACTGCAGAGGACATTGAAGTAGGCACTAGCTGATTGGCCTTTCAGAGTGAAAGCTTAGTAATAGATGTTTATGGCAACTGTGAAGTGATATGTTAATTGGCTTCATTATGGTAATCATTTCACATAGGATATGTATATCAAAAAATCACGTTGTACACCTTAAATATATCTAATTTTTATTTCCCAATAATACTGCAGTAAACCTGAGGAGTAATAGAAAAAAATAGATTTTTAGCAAACACCAAGCCAAAGCCAATTTTCATGTATCTGTAGTACATGAATATATATAGATGTTGTTCTGCTTGTTGCAGGGTATTTTTGCATATTTGAAAAATGTAGTTAGAACATGAATGGGGTAAATTTGGATTTTCTTTTGATTTTTGGAATAAAAATTATTTGTGGACAAACACTTGGCTAGCATTTGCTTTGCATAAGGTACTGGAATAGGTGCTTCTCCTGTGTTTAGGAGTCAAGGAACAAATTGGAGGAGAGGGTGAATGTGTAAGCCGGTATGTGATGCAGTAGAGGGTTTGTGATAATTTTTAAAGACTTACCTATTGAATTCAACACATTGATGAAAATAGAGAAATAGTCTCTGGGTAATAGCATTCACAGTATCTTCAGCAGACACCTATGTGTTGATGTTACAATCTCTGTGTCCCGTTCTTCACCTGAGCTCCAGGCTAAAGGAACTGCCACCTGATGTCTCTTCTGCATGGGCTCACTCCCCTCGTTTGTTCCTCTTAGGGAGGAGTTAGACCATTCTACCCCAAAAGGCCATCCTTTGGGAAACCTAGGAGCCAATATTTACGCCCTTGATTCAGTAAGTAACCAAATTCAGTTTAACATGTAAAATCCCTTCTGAGATTAGGTTTAGAAAAAAAGCACTGCTTCAGAGTGAACATTAGCATAAAGGCAATAAAGAAACCTGCTTAAGCCAGCATTTCTTCCATTTATTTGATTAAGGGAACCTCATTATCTTTTTAATTTTTGATTGATATCCATTAACATCCAATGAAACATTATTTGGGAAAATCTGGATATAGCAGTTGATACTATTCTTTGTTTTATTAAAATGAGGGTTTTTTTCTTTGTTTTTTGTTTTGAAACTGAGTGTTACTCTGTCGCTGTGTCTGGGGGAAGAGGGCCAGGGTGTCATTGTAACTCACAGAAACCTCAAATCCTAGGTTTAAGTGATCCTCTTACTTCAGCCTCTGAGTAGCTGGGACTATAGGAGCCCCCACCTTGGCCTGCTAGTTTTTTTCCATTTTTAGTAGAAATGGGGTTCTCACCCTTGCTCAGGGTGGTCTTGACTGGCACTCCTGAGCTTAAGCAGTCCACCTGCCTCAGCCTCCCACAGTGCTAGGATTACAGGTGTGAGCCACCATGCTCAGCTAAAATGAACTTTAACAACTAAAAATTTTTTAACAATAGTAATATGCTAGTCATTTAAAAACGTGGATAGTTCTAGAGCATATGGAAGTACAGTTTTTTGATGATAAATAACCACAGAAACTTATTTTTTAAAAGTTCTGATTTGTTTGTCTTTGTCATAATTTACATAAGTGCTTAAAACCATGTGGCAGAGTTTTTAATTTCAGATTCTCTAACTCATTTTAAAATGCGAATTTTGTAGGGCAAAATTTTTATACTTGCAGTTATCATGGAAATGTACATTCATAACAGAACATTGGATTCCATGATCACATACAGGGGCGTATTTATTACTGAACAAGTAGAAATCAGATCTATAAATTACAAAAAATCTTGCCTGTTTTCTTTAATCCAGTCATGCAGGGGAGAATCAAAAGTTGTATAAATTTTAATATTTTGGTGCTGGATGCCAGGAATTGTTCTTCATGTGGTCATGTGTGTGTGTTTCCCCTTCTGTAGCTCTCATTTTCATGTCTCAGCCAGAGCAGTATGATTTTGCTCTTACTGATTCCATGCATTTTTTTTCTAAGTTATAAATCAGTGGATTCACTTTTGCTGTCAGATTTTCCCCCCTGTTTAAAAAATCTGGGAATTCATTAAAATATAAATTAGGTACAAGGAAACATACCCAGACTTACACTGTCTGCTGCAACATGCCACATGCTCTTCCTTTTTTTCCTTGTCATTTTTAATTAATTGAGATCATTCTGCATTGCTAGCCATGGTGTGCTTGGATAAAGTTTGTTTTATAATCATAATGCCTACCATTATATTTTAAACATTTCCCTATGATGTCAGAAACTTATGGAAGTGATCTGTCACTTTCAACTTGGCACATATCTAGAACATTGAGAATTATAACTGTTTTTGAGGATTAATTACTTCAGACATTTGTTTAAAAGTATTGTTATTTGAGCCTTTCATTATATGCCCATTTCCTAGTTAAATTGGATATCTCTTATTCCTGGACATTAAGTTCTTTCTGTGCATAAATGTTTGGCTGTATGTTAAATTATTTTATTATAATTGATTGCTAAGAGTGTAACTCTTGGGTCATGGGGTTTGAAAAATATTAAGGGTCCTGATACAACTTTTCAGAAAGGTATTTGGAAATACATGGATGTACCAGTTTCTATCCAACAGTGTTATAGTAATTTCTCTTTTAGTCAACATTGAGTATTACAGTTAAAAATAAAGCTCTTATCAGTAGGCAAAATAAATCTTATTCTGAATAATATAAAAGTGGTAGTGTATAATCAAGTGGAAGAAAAAGTTTAAGTATTTCAGAAATGCATAAAGTAAGAAGTGAGAGGCAATGCCCCTTTCCTACTAGTTTGGTGAATATTATCCTAGGATTATTTCTTTCTAGCAAATGGTTTATGTTTAATGTTTTTATGGCATTCGAATGTTTAAGGGCTTTATGTCCCAGCTAGCCTGATAGTTCCTGAAAGTCAAGGGGGTTATGGTTATCCCCTTTGTATGCCCTGTATTTATTTAGCAGGATTTCTGGAATATAGGAAGGGCTCAACAAATACTTGAAAAAAGAAGAATTTTTGCTGTTTTACAATGCCTGAAATTAATGCCTAAAATTAATTATCTTAATGGTTGCTTTAATAAATTTATTATTATGGTTTTAAAAGTTGTTAATTTTATGTGTCTTTACTATTTCATAGTTCAGTCATTGAACTTTCTAAATTCTAAGTGGAAGCAGTTAATAATGATTACATTATATTTGTGTATTATATACATATAAGAGAACATTTGATACTTACAGAAAAGGTGATGGGAAAGCTTAAGGTAGCTTTTTTTTTTTTTTTTTTTTTTTTGAGACAGAGCCTCAAGCTATCCCCCTGGGTAGAGTGCAATGGCTTCACTGCTCACAGCAACCTCCAACCTCTGGGCTCAAGCGAGTCTCCTGCCTCCACCTCCCAAGTAGCTGGGGCCACAGGGGCCTGCCACAACGCCCGGCTGTTTTTTGGTTGCAACCATCATTGTTGTTTGGCGGGCTCGGGCTGGATTTGAACCCGCCACCTTAGGTGTATGTAGCTGGCGCCTTAGCCACTAGAGCCACAGACGCCGAGCCAAGTGTGGCTTTTTTTAGACTATAGTGCCTTTATTCAAAATCCAGATAGAGAAGCAAATAAAATTATAGTGATTAGCTTAGATTTTAGGGATACTTTTTAAGTGTATCTCTGAAATAATGTCTGTTTTCTAGTAGGACACACTGGGGCATAGTTTTTCCAATTCCCCAGTTTTCTCTAAAAAGAGAGCAACAAGGTTGGTACAAACAAAAACTTTCAGACAGCATCTGTAAGGCTACGTGAACAGTATCCCCACATGACCAAATACCAGTGTGTGTGGGGAACAAATCTCTGATGATTGTAAGACTTGTGTTATATCAGCATTTGTGCAGAAGGTAGCATCAGGGTGTCATGGTCCTGAGAATAGGAGAACCTCAGGATAGCCAACAAAGACTATGGAAAGTGTGGCAGGCAAGTTTGAGAATAGCAGCTGAAGATAAAAAGATGGTTTTGAGAACAAAGTTCTGAAGGAGTTAGAGCCATCTAATCCCTATGAATTCTTAAAAATAACCAGTCAAAGCCCTACAGTAAGGAGACACTGTTGGTTATAGAATCCAGATTAAACAGGATGGAAACAATGGGGGCAAAGGAAAGAAAGATGAAAGCAGAAGGTAAAAAGTATCGGAGATTTATGAATGAGTCTGCATTTTGGTATCCTTCATAAAAACAGAAGGAAACTCTTAACAGAAGACTGAAAACCTACTCTAGTTACCCCCCATTTTTTTATTTTACATAAAAATGAGCACAGAAAAGGATCATAGTCAAGTTTCCCAGACTTTTTGTAAATGATGAAGAGGAGTAAGGAGCAAAATAATAAGGACAACGAATGCATGCCAGAAAAAAATGTCTAAGGAAACCTAATGTTTCAAACAAACCTGGTGAAATTTAGAAAATGACACAGATGTGAAAGAGCAATATAAATCTGAATAAGGAAAACTTGAAAAAGTGCTGTCCTGGGCAAGAGCAAGAGAAGTTTTAAAAAATGAAGCCTAAATGAGAAGCCTAAACATGATCATTAAAAAAAAATAGAAAATTTCTTCAGAGAAATGGAACAGCAGAAAATAATTTTGAACAAAGAGAAGTGAAGAAAACAAACAGATTAAGAATCACTCCAGAGAAAGTGACAGTTGTTAGAGACAGGCAAAATAATGAATCTCTGAGGAAGAAATAAACTTAGGCAACCAAAAGGACACAGATACGAGGGGCTCATTGACTATATGCTTGTGGAACTTACATGAAATGATGGTTATGAATGAGTATAGTACTTAATAGCTGTATTCTCTGCAATGAAGACATAGTATTATAAGCAACAAAAAAAATAGAATCAAGTTACTGATTGCTTTTTTCTCAATTGTTACTATAGTATTTATGCAAGTTTTGAACTTGCATTTTCTTAAGTTTTCCATTTATTTGAGAAACAGGTACATATTTTGTCAAATTACACGTTAATGTTCCCAATTTTGTTCTGCCTGTATTATCAGACTTACATTCAAGTTCAGACTCATATCTCATTTACATAATATTTGTATTGAGTGACTGTTTTATTTATTAGACATTGTAACTGTGTTGATTTTTCTACTTATCTGATACTATGTGGCCTTTGATTTGGATTTTGGATTTATTCAGAAAGGATCTACAGGAACAGGGTTGATGGGGAAAAATATGTGTTGAGGACGAAGGGTTTCTGTGACCAAGTTAGATGAAAAGTCAACATTTTGTTTTTTACACTCATACACTTGCAGTGACCCTGTAGCATCCATTTTTATTTGCATATAACAGAAAAACATTTTGTTGGAGTTATACAAATTTATTGTTGAAAGGTATCTGAAATACTTAAGTTTTCCCTGTACCCAATAAATAAAACACATTTGCAGTTTTTCTTTGAGGGCAAGGACTATTTTTTTAAATCTCTTATCTTTTTACTAAGTTGTGTGTGTGTAAAGCTTGCTTGAATCATAATTTACACACCATAAAATTCATGCATATTGCTAGTAAGTTTTAAGTTTTTGAGTTTGCATTGAATTCATACAGTTGTGCAGCTCTTGCTATGACAGTCCAGCTTAGACTTTTTAAATTAAAAATACTTGAATTTCTGATAGAACTTCTATAAAGGAGATCAAAATCAATAATTCTAACATTTAGAGAGTATCATTGTAATTGGTATATGTATTGCCTGTTCCTTTATGTACATGTGGCACCTTCAAACGTATTTATGAAGCAAAATTGGGATATTTTAGTTATTGTTTAGTCTATGTTTTAAATTGAAACATTTCTCCATCTTGAATATTCTTTTCCTGCATTTTAAATGACTAATTAGTATTCTAGAACAAATCAGTTTTTTAACCTTTTCCCCATTTTTTGCTAATTAGTTTATAAACAATGTTTAAGTGAACATTATTATGTCAGTCTTTGTGTTTATCTTTGATTTATTGCCTTAGGTCTAAGTCCTGGGCATTGGAATTGTTGAACTAAAGGATATATACATTTTAAAGATTCTATATACACATTTTCTTTTTTTGAGACAGCCTCAAGCTGTCCCCCTGGGTAGAATGCTGTGGCATCACAGCTCACTGCAACTGCCAACTCTTGGGCTCAAGCGAGTCTCCTGCCTCAGCCTTCCTAGTAGCTGGGACCACAGGTGCCCCACTATTTTTTGGTTGCAGCCATCATTATTGTTTTGGCAGGCCGGGATGGATTCGAACCCGCCACGTTAGGTGTATGTGGCGGGCGCCTTAGCCACTTGAGCCACAGGTGCTGAGCCTAGATACACTTTTTCAATTTATTTATTTATTTATTTTTAAAGAGACAAGCTTTTACTCTGTTGCCCAAGCTGGAATACAGTGGGTAGTCGTAGCTCACTGTAACCTCAAACTCCTGGGCTCAAGCAATTATCCCACCTCAGCCTCCTGAGGAGTTGGGAGTACAGGCATGCCACCACAGCTAATTTTTCTTATTTTTCGTAGAGATGGAGTTTCACTATGTGTCCAGGCAGGTCTTGAGTGATCCTCCCACCTCAGCCTCCCAAAATGCTGGCACCACCATGCTCAGACTCAAATAATCTTTTTATTCTTTTTTAATTTTTATTTATTCTTGTTGTTGCTGTTGCAGTTATCATTGTTGCTTTAGCTGGCTGGTCTGGGTTCGAACCTGCCAGCTTTGGTGTATGTGGCTGGCACCCTACCCACTGAGCTATGTGTGCCACCTTCAAATATCTTTTTAAAGTGTAATTAATGCTTTTACCAGCTACACATCGAAATTTTTTACACCCTAGAATCCTAGGTATTTAAAAATGTTTGCAATAATTCAGTATTTTAATTTACACTTACTTGGGTATTAGTGAGATTGAATGTGTATTTTATTTGGTTTGTTACCCAAATGCTCATTTTTGTTTGCTTTTAATATTCTTTTTGAGATTTCTTTTTTTTTGAGACAGAGTCTTGTTATGTTGCCCTCAGTAGAGTGCTGTGATGTCATAGCTAGCAGCAACCTCAAACTCCTGGGCTTAAGTGATTCTCTTGCCTCAGCCTCCAAGTAGCTGGGACTACAGGCACAGGCTATTTTTTCTTGCAGTTGTCATTGTTTTTAGCTGGCCTGGACTCGGGCCAGGTTTGGACCCCCCAGCCTTGGTGTATGTGGCTGGCCATAACCACTGTGCTATGGGTGCTGAGCCTAACTTGTTTATTCTTTGTGGTAACTTGCAGATAAGTTCTATGATTGACACAGTGGGAGGTTAGGTAGCCTGCCCCAGGTCAAACATCTGGTAAGGATGGAGGTAGGATACAAACCCAGGCCTGTGATTTTGTGTTTGTAACTGTTGTGCTTTGTTACTTATTGCTGATGTCTTTTCTAGTTTGTGTTTGTCTTCTAATTTTGTTTATAGCATTATTTTAGGGAGTCTGACAATTAAGTTTGCAAACTTGCCACCATGTACTTACATTGGCAGCACTATAGACACAACTTGGTAAGCATTCATGACCTTGGTGGATTAGTTACTCACAATGGTGTTCCTGTTGATGTGTGGGGTGTTTTTGCTGGTGGCATTTTTATTGTTGGGTGTATTTGTGTGCCTTTATGAGAATGTTGGAGATTGAATTAGAGCAATGAACAAACATTCATAAACTTCTCATTAAACTTGGCAAGAGTGGAAGTGAAATCAGGGACACATTAGTCCAAGATTATGGGGATAATGATGAAAAAAACAGCAGTGTACAAATGAATGAAACATTTTTGGGGGCGGGGGGGGGAGAGAAAAGGCATCCCTGATGAAGAGAGGTCAGGGTGGCCAGTAATGAGCAGAACTGATAGAAAAAATTGCAAAAATTCATTGATTTTTTCAGCTTACTGTGAGAAGCGTAGCAGATCATCATCAACAGAGAAACAGGAAAATCTTGGCCAACAACTCACAGTTCTGGTGTCACAACAGTGCACCAGCTCACACAGCACTGTCCATGAGGGAGTTTTTAGCCAGTAAACAAATAACTGTATTGGACCACCCTCCCTACTCACCACATCTGGGCCCCAATGACTTTTATCTTTACTTGAAGATAAAGGAAATATTGAAAGGAAGACATTTTGATGACATCAAGGGTAACAAAATGACAACTTTGGCCATTCCAGAAGAAGAGTTCCAAAATTGCTTTGAAGGGTGGAGTAGGCACTGACGTTGGTGCATAGCTTCCCAAGGGGAGGACTTCGAAAGTGACAGTGGTGATATTCAGCAGTGAGGCATGCAGCATTTTTTCTAGGACAGTTTGCAAACTTAACTGTCCTCAATTATAGGGACTTTAATTTTTTTAATGGAGGACTAGGTTTTTTTTTCATTAGTGTAAAGCTCAGAACATAATAGAGTCTCAAATCTATTTGTTGAACAAATGAAAACTCATTACCAACCTGTTGATGATGGTAACCTTTTATTTAGTGTAATATATTTCCTCTTTTAAAAAGATTTCCTGAAGGCTTCATAAATAATTTACTCTTTGGTTTTGATAAGATATGATAAGCTTATCAGTATTAGCTTTTTAAGAAAGTCTGTGGAAGAAATCACTGCTTTCAAAAGGAACATGTGTTCTTAAGCAAATATGACTTGTGAAGAGTGTATTTCTTCACAGTGATTTGAATTGTAGGTTGAAGTGAAATGAAATGAAATTTGGTTTTAGGAATAATTTAATGTAATAAATAATTTGAGTTTTTGTATCTTTAGAAAATTATAGATTGATCTTATCTTGAATAAATTTTGGCTTAGCTTAAGAAGTAAGATTCTTTAACAGGAAAATGAAACTTAGAAACCTGATGTGAAAAGTCATTGTTACTGAAGGTTTGGACAGTGTAGATCAACTCTTCAAAAGTGTAATTTAAGATTTTATTTTTCTCTAATGTATGTAAGCAGTTTTTCTAGGATGAGTTCACCAAATTAATTGTCAGTCCTTAAGTACAGGGACTTTAATTTTTTTTTTTTTTTTTTTGCAGTTTTTGGCTGGGGCTGTGTTTGAACCCGCCACCTCTGGTATATGGGGCCAGTGCCCTACTCCTTTGAGCCACAGGCGCCACCCAGGGACTTTAATTTTTTAATGGAGGGACAAGGTTTTATTCATTAGTATAAAGCTTGGAACAAAATAGTCTCAAACTATCTGTTGAACAAATGAAAAAAAAAAAACAACTAAGTGCTTTTTCTCCCTTTTCCTTTGATTGTTGACACCAGGTTACTTAGTGGTATCTCTTTAGTTTGGACTTGGTGTATCCCTTACTTTCGTCTTTTTTTAAAAAATGTAATGATCTACATTATTAATGTATTAGAGTGAAACACAGATAAGTGTACTTCATTTTACAAACCATCCACAAAATATACTACACAGAGTCAAGTACTTTATCTGTTTTTTATTTTATTTTTTTTGAGACAGAGTCTCACTATGTCACCCTGGGTAGAGTGCTGTGTGGTGTCACAGCTCACAGCAACTTCAAACTCTTGGGTTTAAGTGATTCTCTTGCCTCAGCCTCCCAAGTAGCTGGGACTATAGGCACCTGCCACAACGCCCAGCTATTTTTGTTTGTTTGTTGCAGTTGTCATTATTGCCGTACCTGGCCCATGCTGGGTTTGAACCCACCAGCCTGGGTGTATGTGGCCAACGCCCTACTCACTAAGCTACGCGTGCTGTCCAAAGTTAAGTACTTTAAAAGCAGACATCTCATGATGTAGATATTTATCTTGTTATCACAAACCCAGATCTGATTTGTGTAAAGTTACAAAAGTTAAAAAAAGTTGTTGAGTATGTCTGAAACACCAATGTTTCTGTAACCTACCAGTTATAATCAGCTTTTTCTTCAGGCCATGCTCAGCTGAGATACTAAATTCAGACTTGTATTTAAGTGTCAATCACTTGATTTACACATGCATGTTAATAGAATCTAGTCTAGTCTGGAAGTACAAAAAATGAAACATCAGTTTTCCTTTTTCTCATTCCCACTCCTGGGGCTAACCCCTTATAATTTTGTTAATTTTTAAATTCTTCTCTTGGTTATGTTCGCCACTTTAAATACAGTAATATTTATAGCTTTATTCAAAAAAATAAAATTATTAACCTGTCAGAAGATGAAACAAAGTAGTTCTCTGTGCTGCTGCTTTTCCTATAATTTCTCTTACTCTTCCTTTGAGGTTATTCTGTTGGTTATTAAAATTTTATAAAATTGATTTAAACCTCTTTTGGTTTAACTGATGGGTTAACATCAGTTTTAGATGTTTTCTCTTGATTTCCCAAGATGATAAATGAGAGCCTTTTGAATTTCTGTCTGCCTCTTAATGTTTATCCACTAATTACTTTTACATGGTATGTATACCCACACACCTTTCTTTAACTTAATTGAATAATATGTTCATGTCTTTAAATATTCTGAAAATTAAAAATAGAAAACTGTGCTGGAAAATCCCATAGTATATTAAGACCCATAGAGAGAGAGAGAGAGATGTAATACTGTGTCACTAAGTTTGTTCCATAGGAGAAACGGTAACATGGGGATTGAGATGTAGCACATTTTAGAAGATGACTTAATCGTATGATGTACAGTTCCCTTTTATTACGAAAGGGGTTTTTTTGTTTGTTTTTGCTTTTACTCTCAGATGAAGGGTACTTGTTTATGATGCTAGTCACCTTTGTTCTATGCTTGGCTTTTTAAAATAGTTTTTAAATAACTATAATAAAATACCTGTGAATCCCCATTGCTTAACACAAGAGCCAAACTTCCTCTGTCATCATATGCTTCTCTCCCAAATGAGAGTACCGAGTACAAATTTGGTGTTTGTCGGTGAGGCATGTGGACTGACAGGCTTTAGTTTAGTGAGGGGTGTGGGAAGATTCTCTCCTTTTCATTGCCAGGTTCAGGAGGCCCCATCGAGCAATCTGGACCTGGCTATTGCCTTAGTCCTTAGGCAGGTGGCTTAGTATCCTCACAAGCCATCCCCTTGGTCTCAGTCTGGGGGTGGCTCTGCCGCTGTATTTGAGTGGCTGGGACTCAGTATGTTGAGTGTGCATTAGATACTTCTCTGGAGCTGTTGAGGGTGGTTGATCAGGGAAGCCAACCTCTGTCCTCCTTCTACTCCAGTTTTCCTTTCCCACCCAGAATGGCACCTGACACTCCTGCTTTGGTTCCTGGTTTCAGCTTTCAGCTCTAGATCTTTTTGACATTCCTTAAAATATTGCTCTGACCCCACTTGCCTTCATCTTGTAGAAAACTGCTAAGTCTCTGGTTCACTGGAATATCTCCATCTAACGCTTTAATTGGTTTTATTTTGTGATCTTTTCTGCTGTTTTTGGTGGGTAGTACAGAGGATATGTATTTAAGATTTTCAACCTAGTATTCAAGATTTTCTTGTTAGAAGCATTCTCTTCCCCCAACTTAGGAAAACTAAGCTTCTGGGTCTGCTACTAGCTTCTTCTCTTGCTGTTAGTTTTCAAGGGTTGTTTTCAGGCATTACTTCATTTGTGGCTATCCTTGGTTCTCTATTTATCAATGCATTACGCTAGTATGTATTAAGAACTAGGTGGCCTTTCTGGACTGAATGAAAATTTTCTGCTACCCAGCTGTAGTGTGCTACTTCAGTTGCTCATGGGAGTTGCCACTGTGTTGAAAATCAGCACCTGTACTTCGTTCCCTGCTTTTGGGGTCTGTGTTTAGAAGCAGTGTTTCTTCTGTCCTTGGCCTGTGCCACATGGTTTCCTGTGGACGGACTCAAGGCCTTGCCATCTTACATGGGTTTCAGCTGCTTTGGGAATGGCTGCTTTATCCCTTTTAGACACTTTTCTCCCCAAGGCTCTTGAAGTGAATTTTTCATAATGTTCCTTTATCTAATGCTAGACCAAATGTACCCTAAAATTGTTAAATATGTCCACTTGTTTTCATATGACATGGAAATTGACAAGAAAATAATGCAGTTTGTATAGATGAAGTTGGTTTAAAGAAAGACGACATTGTTATTGTGCTATTTTATCACCTTGATAAGTACAGTACAAAAAAGGTTCCTTTTAATGTCAAAGTTAAACTGCAATAATCTCTTTGTTTTGGCATCATACTTATTATGATAACTTCTAGCTGAATAAAAGCTTACCTAGTCAACTTTTATATTTTCATGGTACCTGAATGAAGAAGCAAAAGCATATTCAGTATACAACAGTGAACATTCATAATGTTCTAGGTACATTTTTTATTTGGGGAGCAGAAGGAGGAAGAGGCACTATTCCGCAAACCTGAGTTAGTTGATTCAGAGAGTAAAGAACATTTAAATATTTCTGTAATCTAGATTTAAATAACAGTTTACCTTCTAGCTTTATAAGCAGGCTTATGAAAAATAGAGTGGGGAAAAAGCATAAGGATTGTTCTGAAGTTGGAGAATACAAATACCCACTGGGCTTAATCTTTTATAAAAGATAGCCAACAAAATGTATATTGGCAGCTTCACTTTATTTAAAGTTAAGATATTAAAACTTGATCATAGTTGCCCTAAATTTTTGAACATTTTTCTAAATCAGATGTCTTCAAATTATAAAAGGAAAATGTATTTTTAGTTACTTGCCATGTTTCAAAACTTTAAAGCTACATTGTATTTCTTCCTAAAGTATACAATTATGGTATGTTATGATTTGTTATTTGATGTAATTTTGGATATTTTATTACTAGACATGATAGCAGCTGTTATACTTGAAGAGGACAGAGGCTGTTTCTGTGTCTCCAGTATCATTAATTACAGATAAAAAATTACCAGTTATTCTACATGTATTTCTTACAGGGGAGAAATGTAATTAGCATACTGTATTTTTAAAAAGTTAATGATTAATTATGTACTTAGAAAACTTATTTTCATTACTAGGAATTCTAAAAACATTTTATGTAATGAAGATTCTAATTCAGTGAGTTAAATATTTTTAAACATTTTAAATGTTTAATTTCTGATTCTAAAAGTAGTACTTATTTATGCTTTCCTAACTCCACAATTTAAGTAACATTAAAAAGAATCCATGCTAAGCTAAACATTTCCAATTTGGTGTGTTTCATCCCAGGGCATCTTGTCACCAGGCAGATGATGGTGTCTTGTGTCTGTATAAGCTTACAGCAACCCCAAAGGAGAGTAGGAGTGCCAGGGTTTTAATTTTTCCTCTTCAAGGATGGGAAAGTTTGTGATATGAAGAATGTTTAAGAGGTAAACCAGGAACAAAACAATCCTTGCTGATAGGAAAGTGCCCTATTAGCGCTGTAGATTGGAGGACAAAAGCTGAGTTAAGATTGCCCTATCAGGCTCGGTGCCTGTGGCTCAAGTGGCTAAGACACCAGCCACGTACACCAGAGCTGGCGGGTTTGAATCCAGCCCAGGCCTGCTAAACAACCATGACAACTACAACCAAAAAATAGCTGGGCATTGTGGTGGGCATCTGTAGTCCCAGCTGCTTGGGAGGCTGAGGCAAGAGAATTGCTTAAGCCAAGGAGTTGGAAGTTGCTGTGAGCCGTGACACCATAGCACTCTACCCAGGATGACAGCTTGAGGCTCTGTCTTAAAACAAACAAAAAAGATTGGCCCTATCAATATGGAGGGAATAAGAACCTGGGCAAGTGGCTGGGCGCTTGTAGCTCAGTAGCTAGGGCGCCAGCGACATACACCAGGGCTGGTGGGTTCAAATCCATCCTGGGCCTGCCAAACAACAATGACAACTACAACCAAAAAAAAAAAAAATAGCCAGGCATTGTGGCAGGTGCCTATTATCCCAGCTGCTTGGGAGGCTGAGGCAAGAGAATAGTTGAAGCCGAAGAGTTTGAGGTTGCTGTGAGCTGTGATGCCACAGCACCCTACTAAGGGTGACAAAATGAGAATCTGTCTCAAAAAAAGAAAAAAAAAGGAACCTGGGAGAACTAACCAAACTATTAAAGATGCATGGATAAGGTATGAATGAAATTGGCTCTAAAACCTTTCCCAGTTATTTCTCTTCTTTTCTTTATCCCCCTGAGTTAAAGGAAGCCTATAAGGTTGCAAATATAATAATTCAAAAACACAACAAATGATGTCAGAAGTTTAAAAGTACTGAGATAGCTTCCAGGGAATGGATTATTAAATATTTTAGGTCAGAGTAAGTGATTTTCAAAACTCTGTTATGCCTTGGCTAGTAGATGTTATAGATGATAGCATGGGGAATGATTCAGAGCTAGCTAGTCTTACCTCTAAATATATTTTCATATGGGCAAGAAACCAAAAGACTTATTGTTAGGTGACTGATAACATTGATTACTTATAGATACTGTTGAAAGATTGGGAGAGCTTTAATTTTTACTTGTAGGATCTTTATCTTTGTCAGTTTCTAAAAATATACTTTTTTAACTTATAGAATGAGAGGTTATTATCAGATAATCTTTAAGTATCCTTCCAGCTTTAGCGTTTAGTTATTGATCCCTCTTTTGTCTTGAGAATCTGGATTTTCCATTCTTGGTTTTATTGACTTGAAATGGTTTCTTCTAGAATTCCAGAATTGAGAGACCATGGGAAGAAATTAAAGGACAGGGGTGGTTGATGGGTGCTTGGAGATGGTGGAAAAGTGGCTTCAGTTTTGTTAAGGGGAAAGATTAGTGTTAGGGATAGGACTAGCATGGTTTTATTTTGGAATATGATGCTTGAAACATGCTCTGTGTCTTAATGCAGTATAGTGTTTTACAAATGCTAGAAGTTTTTCTAGAGACATTTACATTCTCTGTAGACAAATATATTTAAAAATCACTAACTTCTCCATGGTGTGGAATGAGTCTACTCCATTTATAAGGAGTAATTGCAAGGATAGGTGGGACAAGTTGATCTATTTTAAAATAAAATTATATCTTTTATATGGCACAAATAGGAACCATGTCTCCTTGACATGTTTCAAAGCATTTCTCTGAAAATGTGAGATTAAAGAAACTCTCTACCACTCAGAATTGTCAGAACACTGATGTTCTTTAAAACTATCTTTGTAGCTGTTAGTATGTACTGACAGAGTTGAAGTTTTTTTATGTTTTATTCATTATTAGAATTTTTGCATATGAATATTTTTATATTATGGTTACATCTTAGTTGAACTTGGTTTCCAAATATAGTTGTTATATACTTGGTCCCAGTCTGCATATTTTTAGCCCTGTAGGCTACTGTTTAATTTGGGTTTTATTATTTTGATATTATTTTTGAATTTTATGTATATTAAAATGTGTCATATAAATGCAATGCTTTTCTTGAACCTGAGGAAGCGTTGAGACTTCAGGGAGCCCTGCTTTTCTGTTATGCTTATCTCTTCAAAATCTTTCCATTATGGAAGAAAAATACTTTGTAGCATTTATCTACAATGTAATATTTGAGGATGTGTTTTAATGTATAGGAAGACATTTACATAATGCTTTTGAGTAGGTGGGGAAAAAGTTGAAATATTGGTGGTAGCATCTGTTCGAAAGACTCATCTCTGTATGGTAAAAAGTTAAAATTACAACAAATGTACTACTTTGACTGTATTCTGTGTGTATTACCATTGGATTGCCTTTGGTATGAATGTTTCTAGTCCTTTATAGTTGCTGTTAATTTTGTTCTAAACCTGAAAGTGTTAACAGCAACTTGAAAATGTGACAAAGCTCAATTTCATTTCTTGTTTATTGCTTGTTTTCCTATTGGACAATTGGAAGTAGCTCTGCCCTGGCAACTAAAATAGGCTATTTGCATAACCTAGTTTGATTGGCTAGCATTCTGACTAACAGTTCCAATCATATGGTGTGGCTTTAGTGGTAGGCTATGCTAATTAGCCGCTGTTGCTGGGGTTCAGGATGGTTTCTGTGTGCTGTTCTGCTGCATTGTGTTGCCTGGTGAGAGACATTGATAAATGAGTGTTTAATGATCTGCAGCAGTTCCCACTCACTGCGGGCAGGCGAATTTTAGAAGAGAAGTGGAAATAAGGATTTAATTGCTCTGTTAAATACCTGTAACCAAAATAAATGTGTATTAAATTTTAGAAATTAAGTTGTATAGAATCTTTATCTAATTAAATACTTTCTAACATAAAAGGAAAGTATTTTGCTTTGTCTCTTAAATATAACTCTTAGGTAGCAGCATTATGCACAGGTTTTCTAAAACTCTGTTCATTGAACTTGATCATTTTTTTCTAAATTAATAACAGTATCATTGCAATAAGTAGTATATTTTATTTTTCTCATAACTGTGACCTTTTATAAGGATACATGTTTGTATTTAATAAATTCTGCCCAAGAGCCTGCACCACTTTATCTTGTACTGCCCATGTAATTTAACAAATAGGAGATTGAACTCGAATCACCTGTTATTCAATTCGAAGATCAGCTAGTTATTCACTATCTCTTGCTATCATTACCTTTCCAATTTAAGTCAGATACTTTAACTGTTGCTTGTACTGTTATCTCTGGTTTATAGTAAGTCTTTATTGGGCTGTTAGGTAGCAGGTTCTGTAGGAAACAGGAGACATGGTTCTTTGTTCAAGGAACATAAGAGGTAAAGAATAAATACATTAGATGTTAGATAAAAATGTAAGATAACCATACAGTAAAGGATTTATCTGGAAGGGTATGGGGGGAAAAATTCATTAGGCCTTTTGGTGATAGGGACATGGGGCAGCTTAAAAAGCAATCCTGTAGAATTGTGTTAAGGTTCTAAATATGACTTTTAGGATTCACATAGCTGGAGAATCATAAGGAAGAATGGTTTAGGGTGAGGAATACCTGAGCTAAGGTAATGTTTCTGGTATTATTGAGTTTTCAAACATAGATGCCACGATGATGAAAACCTGTGGTATTTTGGATGCTTCGTTGCCCAAGTTTCTAAGCAGACTGGTGTCATTCTCTTAACACAGACCTTGGTATCTTACTCTTCCAGCTGGTGTTTCTTTGCTTTTTCTTCACTTTGTATTGTGGTAAGCAGTGCTCTTCAGTCTTTGTGTCTGTTGGTTAAAGTGTATAGGACTCTTTAACCTTATTTTATCCTTCTTTGTGGCCCCAAGACAATGAAATGCAGGCACCAAATACCATTTATATGTTTGCATTAAATGTTTTAGAAAGTTTACCCCTTTCATTGTTGTATCCTTTAAGAGCCTAGCAAAATTAGATAGGTAAGCTAATTGGACAGTCTTAGAGACTTTGCAAGAATGAAGAAAATTACACCTTAATATTTAACTATTGATTATACTTTTCTGGGCATATATACTGAAGATGTATTGTAAAATAAATTTCCAGAAATGCGTTATTCACCTAGAGTGGAAAACTGAACTCAGAGAATTTATAATTTAAAAGTTGTGGATGACGTATATCTTCAAATAGGTATATTAAAAGGTAGAGTATCCATGCTGCAAGAGAGATGGAAATTTAGAAGAGGGAGTGATTTTTTTTTGCATTAGGACTAGGAAAAGATTCTTGGTGAAAGTGGTATTTCACATGGTCTTGAGGAATGGGCAGTATTTTAATAGGTGATACTGTAAGGCTGCGCGGTGTGGATGCTTTACCCATTGATGTTGGAGGTGTGTTTGGAAAATTTAGTTTATTAAAGAAGATTATGTTTTTGAGGGTCTTAAAAGGTAGATAAAAGACTGAAGTTTTTCATGTAAAAAGTGGGATACTTAAAAATTCTTTACAGCAGCATTTTATAGTGGATTTTTAAAAACATATACCCTCTGTGAATGTTTGCAAGTTTCAAAATAGACATTTGATTTTTAAAATAATATGTGAATATGATATTAATTCCAAAGTGTTTGGTTTAAGCAACTGGAAGGTTTGATTGCCATCCCCTCAGATGGGATATGTTGTAGGAGAAGCAGGATTGGGGGGTGGTACTACTTATTAAAGGTCAGGTTTTTAATAGGTTAAAACTTTCAAGAACAGCTTTATTTTGTTACAATTGGCAAACCATAAACTTCATAATTAAAATGCAATTTGATGGATTTTGATAGTATTACCTGTGGAACTTTCGTCACAATTGAGGTAATGTATCAGTCCATTCCCCAAGTTTGTTTTGTTTTGTTTTGGTAATCCTGTCTCCCTCCCCCAACCCACTAGGTAACTAGTGATTGCCTTTCTGCTGTCAGGGTTTATTACTTCACCTTTTTTAGAATTTTATATAAATAATTATAAATACGTTCTCCTTCACTTGTGTGTTTTCACCCAATGTAATTTTTTTTGAGGGTCATCCATGTTGTATTATGCATCAGTAGTTCATTTCTTTTTTTCCCACCATTCATTACCTTATTTATTCCTCAAAAGCTAGATGGTTTGTGATCATAAGATCAGATCTAAGCAGTAGTTGTTCCTTCACCTAGGAAGTGTTCTATATACTAGTGCATTGTTGGTTTTCTTTGGGTGGGAACGTGGTGATCTTCCCCCTTTCTTGAATTTGAATTTTTCTTTCAAGTGAGTGTGTAATCATTCATCTACTAGTTTCAGTTTAGTACTGAGCGCTCCTGATGCTTGTCTTTCTATTCTTGTGATACTTAGGAAAGTGTTCTTCCAGTCCATCCAAGTTGTTACAAAAGATACAAAATTTCCATCTTTCTTTATGGCCAAATAGTACTCCATGGTATGCCATGGTTTCTTAATCCATTGGTGTGCTGAAGGGCATTTGGGCTGTTTTCACATCTTTGCAACTGTGCATTAGGCCTCTGTTAACATTAGAGTGCAAATGTCTTTTTGGTAAAATGACTTTTTTTCTTTTGGGTAGATACAGTAATGAGGGTAGATACAGTAATGAAATTGCACGATAAAATGGACAGTTCTACTTTTAGTTCTTTGAGGACTCTCCATAAAGGCTGTACCAACAATAGTGCATGAAGGTTTCCTTTTCTCCAGGCTTGTACGAGTATTTGCTGCTTTGGGACCTTGTGATGTGGGTCATTCTCACGGGGGTTAGGTAATAGCTTAAAGTGGTTTTTGATTTGCATTTCTGTGATGATTACCACTGAGCATTTTTTCATGTGTTTGTTGGTCATTCATCCTCATGAGAAAAGATTCTGTTAATGTCTCTGGTCCAGTTTTTAATGGGATTGTTTGCTCTTTTTTTGTTGATTGCTTGAGTTCTTTGTAGATTCTAGTTATTAGCCATTTGTTGGCAGCATGTGAACATCTTCTTCCACTCTGTAGGTTGTCTCTTTGCTTTATTGATCCTGTCCTTAGCTGTAAAAAACTTTTTAACTCGATTAGGTCCCATTTATTTATTTTTACTGTTGCTGATTGCCTTGGGGTCGTCTTCATCAATTCTTTCCCATTAACTCATTAAGAGTTTTTCCCACACTTTGTTTTTATTGTCTCATGTATTAGACTTAAACCTTTTATCTATTTTGAGTTACTTTTCCTAAGTGGTGGGAGGTGGGGGCTCCAGGTTTGGTGCTAGCCAGTTTTCCCAGCACCATTTATTAAACAGGGATTCTTTTCCTCAGTGAATCTTAATTGGTTTATCAAAGATCAGATGGTGATATGAGGCTGGTTTCATTTATAGGTTCTCTGCTCAGATCTGTCTCTGTTTTTATGCCAGTACCATGATATTTTGATCACTGTAGACTTATAGTATGACCTGAAGGCTGGTAGTGTGATGCCTTCAGATTTGTTCTTATTTCACAGAATTGCATTGACTGTTCTTTTTGTTGTTGTTCCATATGAAACATAGAACTATTTTGTCAAGGTCTTCAAAGTATAACATAAGAATTTTAATGTGGGTTGCATTAAATCTATAGATTATTTTGGGTAGTACAGACACTTACACAGTGTTGGTTCTTCCCAGCTATGAGCATGGTATATTCTTCCATCTGTTAACATCCTCTGCTGTTGCCCTTTTCAGTGTTTCATAGTTCCTCTCTGTGGAGATCCTTCACTTCCTTCGTTAAGTATATTCCAAAGTATTTCATTTTCATTTGATGGTCATGTGAAGAGTATTATATTTTTGATTTGATTTTTCAGCTTACCTGCTCACCTCTTGCCGTATTTAATAGTCAGTCTCTTTAATTGTAATACTTGTGTTGTGATAACTCATTGTGTTTCCCAATGACTGATGATGTTGAACATCTTTGCAAGTGCTTATTTGTCCTTTGTATGTCATGTTTGGTCAGTGATTGTTCATAATATTTTGGTTATTGAACTTCGAGAGTTTCTTATATACTTTGGACACAAGTCCTTTATCCAGGTATATTATTTGCAGTGATATTCTTTCCTAGGCCATAGCTTGTTTTTTCATTCTCTTAAAATTGTATTGAGTGAAGATCAGATGTTTTAAACTTATATTGTCTAGAACTATTTGTTGAAAGGACTGTCTTTTCTTCACTGAATTGCCTTTGTTTTTTGTTGAAAATCAATCTTTCATATATGTGAAAATTGGCTTATGAACTTTCTATTCTGTTCATTAATCTGTTTATCTCTTTTGATGCCAGTACCACATTGTTTTGATTATTGTAGCCATATATGATACGTATTATAGTCAAGTAGTGTTAATTCTACAACTTACTCTTTTCCATAGTTTTTTTCTTTTCTTCTTTTTTTTTTTGAGAGAGTCTCACTATGTCATCCTTGGTAGAGAGCTGTGGTTTCACAGCTCACAGCAACCTCTAACTCTTGGGCTTAAGTGATTTTCTTGCCTCAGCCTCCCAAGTAGCTGGGACTTAATAGGGGCCTACCACAATGCCCGCCTATTTTTCATAGTTTTTATGACTACAGTAGGTCCTTTGTATTTCCATATGAATTTACAAATCAGTTTTTTAAAATTTCTTTTAAAAAGTCTGCTAGGACATTAATGGGGATGGTGTTGAATCTATAGATAATTTTGGGAAGAACTGATATTTTAACAAAAAAAAAATTTTTTTTTTTTTTTTTTATTTGGAGACAGAGTCTTAAGCTGTCACCCTGGGTAGGGTGCTATAGTGTCACAGCTCATAGCAACCTCTAACTCTTGGGCTTAAGCGATTTTCTTGCCTCAGCCTCCCATGTAGCTGGGATTACAGGTGCCCACCACAACACCTGGCTATTTTTTTGTTGCAGTTGTCATTGTTGTTTTAGCTGGCCCAGGCCAGGTTTGAACCTGCCAGCCTTGGTATATGTAGCCAGTGCCCTACCCAGTGAGGTACAAGTGCCACCGATATTTTAACAATATTGATTCTTCAGACCTATGTACATGATACCCCTCTCCATTTATTTAACCTTTTCCTTATTTTAAAATTCTCAGTGTACAAATCTTTTATGTATTTTGTGAAATTTTCGCTTAAGTATTTCCTATGTTTGATAATACTATAAGTGATCTTTATATTTCAGTTTCTAATTGTAGTTACAGTGCTGGTACATATAAATATGATTGATTTTCATATATTGCTCTTACTTTCCACAACTTTACTAAAAATCACTAACTCTTAATGACTTTTTGGTAGATTCTATCACATTTTCTCCAATTATATTGTCTGTGATGAGATATCTAATTTTGTTTCTTTCCAGTATGGTTGCCTTGTGTGTATTTATTTTTCTTATCTTAATACATTGACTTTAATTTCTGTAGAATATATATAGAACATAGAATATAATGTTGACTAGACTGGTAAGATAGGACACTCTTGGGCTGTGCCTGTGGCTCAGTGCGTAGGGCACTGGCCCCATATACCCGAGGGTGGTGGGTTTAAACCCGGCCCTGGCCAAACTGCAACAAAAAAATAGCTGGGCGTTGTGGTGGACGCCTGTAGTCCCAGCTACTCAGGAGGCTGAGGCAAGAGAATCACCTAAGCCCAGGAGTTGGAGGTTGTTGTGAGCTATGTGACGCCACAGCACTCTACTGAGGATGACAAAGTGAGACTCTGTCTCTTCAAAAAAAAAAAAAAAAAAAAGATAGGACATTTTTTTTGTTTGTTTCTTATTTTAGAAGGGGAAATAGTTTTTCATCACTAAGTATGGTGTTAGCTGTTATTGATTCCTAGTTGTTTTTCAAAATGAAAGTTTTTTTAAAAATCAAGAATGGATATTGGATTTGTCAAATGTTTTTCCTGTATCTACTGAGATTAGCATGTGGTTTTCCTTTTTTAGTTAATTTGATGAACTACGTGGATTGTTTTCTTACGTTAAAATGATACTGCATTTCTGAAAGACTACTTGGTTATGATATATTGTCCTTTTTTTAGATTGTTGGATTTAATTTGTTATAATTTTATTTAGAATTTTTGCTTTGTGTGTTCATGAGGGATATTGCATTTAGTTGATTTGTTGATTTCTGCCCTGGATGTTTATCATCTTCTGTTAACTTTGAACTTCATTTGTTTTTTTTTCTAGTGTATTGAATCAGAAAGCAGAAATCATTGGTTTGTGAGTTTTTAAAAACAGAGGTGTTTAGTATTACAACTTTCTCCCTAAGTATTGCTTTAGCTGTTTTAAAAACTACATTTCATTATCATTCTATTCAAAATGCTTTATGTAATAATTTGCTGTATGATTTCTTCATTTGAGTTCATTAGAATGGTTTTGTTTTATATCTTTCTGTTAACTGTTTTTCAGGTTATATTCATTGTCATCAGAGAACATACTTTGTATAACTTGGTTACTGTTATTTATTTTTTCTTGTATTGAGACAGTCTTACCTAGTCCCCCTTTGTAGAGTTCTGTGGCGTCATAGATCACGGCAAACTCCAACTCTTGGGCTCAAGCCATTCTCTTGCCTCAGCTTCCTTAGCTGCGACTACAGGTGCCTGCTACAACACCCGGCTGATTTTGTTTGTTTGTTTAGTAGGCCTGGGAGGGTTTGAACCCATCAGCTCTGGAGCATGTGGCCAGTACCCTAACAACTGAGCTGTGGATACCTAGCCTTGATTACCTTTAATTTATTGAGATATTTGTTTTCTAGTTCTGAATAGGGTCTGTCTAGGTAAAAGTGCTGGTGTCAGTAGAAAAGAATGTGCTTTCTGCTGCTCTTCTGTAGAATATTCTCTAATTGTCAATTAGGTCAGGTTGGTTGATAGTGCTATCCAAATCTTCTATATTCTTACCAGTTTTCTGTCTGCTTGTTCTTTAGAATATTCAGAGAAGGATATTGAAATGTCTGTCCTGCAGTTCTGTCCTTTTTTGTCTCATCTGTTTTAAAGCTGTTAATAGGTTCTTTTTCTTTTTGAGATGGAGCCTCAAGCTATCCCCCTGGGTAGAGTGCTATGGCTTCACTGCTCACAGTAACCTCCAACTCCTGGGCTCAAGCAAGTCTCCTGCCTCAGCCTCCCAAGCAGCTGGGACCACAGGCACCCACCACAACACCCAGCCATTTTTTGGTTGCAGCTATCATTATTGTTTGGCGGGCCCAGGCTGGGGATTCGAACCTGCCACCTTAGGTGTATGTGGCTGGTGCCTCAGCTGCTTGAGCCACAGGCCCCGAGCCTGTTAATAGGTTCATAAGTGTTTAGGATTAGTGTGTTCTCTTGAGGAGTTGACACTTATTTATCAGCTTGATTCCTAGTGATATTCTTTAGATTGTAGTGTGCTTTTTTGATATTAATGTAGCCATTCTGTCTTAATTTTGATTGTTCACATGATGTATATTTTCCCAAACTTGTTTTTGATCTGTGAGTGTCCTTATATGTGGTTTACATAAAAAGTTTTAAGACAAACTATGTTATGGGCCATTATTTCACTTTAAAGAAATATAGTTAACAGTGTCCTTTCTGTCTCCCTTGGCTTCCTTTCTGTCTCCCTTGGCTTATCGGTGTTGCTGGGAGAGCTTTTGTTTCTGGCTGTGTGAATTTTTATATTTCTTTTTTGAATTTTTGTGTATTTCAAAACTTCCATAATGATCTCTGTATTTGAAATTTGTTTTTTATAGACAGTATATGATCTTTCTTCTTTTATTCATAATTTGAAATCTCGGCTTTTCGTTTGGGGTTTTTAGATCTTTTGTATTTAATGTGATTATTGAGCTTGCTTTATTTTTGATCTTATCATCCTGCTGTTTTCTGTCTGTTCCATCTGCTTTTAATCCCCCTTTCTTCCCACCTAGCTTCCTTCTCTTCTTCCTCTACCTTCCTCCTTCCCCTCCTCTTACTCTTTCTCCTCCTCCTCTTTCCTCTTTCCTCTCTTTCCCCTCCTCTTTCTTTTCTTTCTCGTCTTCAGATTAATTGAACTTTTTAGAGACTTGACTTTTTTCTCCTTTTGTTAAGCTTATTTAACTCTTTTTTAAATTTAATGATTGCTCTTTATCTTATCACTGTCTACTTTCAAATGATACCATATCACTGTATATATTTTATATATATATTATTTTTTGAGACAGAGTTTCACATTGTTGCCCTCCGTAGAGTACTGTGGTGTCACAGCTTACAGTAGCCTCAAACCCTTGGGCTCAAGCAATCTCCTCACCTTAGCTTCCCGAGTAGTTGCAACTACGGGCACCGGACACAGGGCTTGGCTATTTTTAGAGACGAGGTCTGGCTCCGCCTCAGGCTGGTCTTGAACCTGTGAGCTCAGGCAATCCATCTGCCTTGGCCTCCCAGCGTGCTAGGATTACAGGTGTGAGCCACCGCACCCGGCCTCTATATATGCTATATTGTTGACTTTACCATAGTATGCTTTCATTTTTCTCCTATGGTCTTTTTACTGCTTTTTAATGGATTCTACTTTTACACATGTTATTAACCCCACACTACATTTTTATTATTTAAACATTTACTGAAATGAAATTTCAGTAAGAATTTTTATACTCTTACCAATGGAGCTATTTTTTCTATGGTTTTCCAACCTTTATAGAGGTTTAGATTTCCATCTAGTTTCATTTTCTTTCATCCTGAATACTTCCATTAACCTTTTTTACTAGTATAGTGCAGGTTTATTAGTGAGGCATTCTTTTACCTTTTCATTTTTATTTATTTAGTTTTTTGAAACAGTCTCATTTTGATGCCCTTGGTAGAGCGCTGTGATGTCACAGCTCACAGCAACCTCAAACTCATGGGTTCAAATGATTCTCTTGCTTCAGCCTCCTAAACAGCTGGGACTACAGGTGCCTGCCACTACACCCAGCTAGTCTTAGAGACAGGGTCTTGCTCTAGCTTAGGCAGGTCTCAAACTCCTGAGCTCAGGCGATCCACCTCTGCTTCCCAGAGGGCTAGGATTACAGATGTGAGCCACTGCGCCTGATTGTTTTAAAGATTTTCTATTTAATATTGACTCTTTTGGCTGTTTGATGATTGTGTGCTTTGATATAGTTTTGTGTTTCTGGTGTTTGGAGTTTTGTTGAACTTCTAGATCTCTGGGTTTGTAGTTTTCATCAAATCTGGAAGATTTTTGACCATTATTTTTCCCAATTCTTCTCTATTCCCCCTTTATCTATTAGCTACTTCAGTTACATTTATATTAGGGTGCCTGAGACTGTCTCACAACCCAGGGAATGTTAATTTTTTTAATGTCTTTTTTCTGTTTTGACATCTGCTTTTAGTTGTTTAGTAATGAATTGGAATTCTGAAATAGTTTTTATTGCTGTGTCTTTAAGGTCATTTGTCTTTTTCTTTTCTGCAATGTCCAATCTGTTATTAATCCCAATCAGTGTGTTTTTTATCTTTTTTTGCATTGTAGTTTTCATCCCCAGAAGTTCAATTTGAATGTTTCAAAAAATAATTCTATGACTTCTCCTAGCTATTTGACAATATGGAATACTTGTTTTAATGTAGCTATCTGTTATTTTTAACAGGTGTGTCAGTTTTAGATTGGTTTCCATTGATTGACTCCCCGCCCCCCATTGGGTTTTCCTGCTTCTTGGCCTGCCTGGGTAATTTTTCATTGTGTGCCAGACATTTGTGAATTTTTACTTTGTTGTATGCTTAGTATTTTTATGATTTTGTAAGTTTTCTGTGACCATTATTCTGGAACAATCAGATTGCTTGGAAATAGTTTGACCTTTGAGACTTAGAAGATTTTATTAGTTGGGACTGGTGCCAGTGCAGAATTTAGTTTCATGATAATTATTCTTCACTCCTGAGGAGAGACCACCCTGTGTAATTATCTGTTGCGCTGTGGATATTGCTCTGGTGATGAGTCTGTCTCCTGGTTTCTGGTGGTGTGCTGGCAGTCATGACATCTGCTGCATCATCCTGACCCCCTGACTTAATCCTCATATGGCATTCTCATGTGCATGTCTAAATTTCTCCGTTTTATAAGAATACCAGTCAGATTAATGCTTATCCTAATGACCTCATCTTAACTAATTATATCTGTAGCAAAACTCTTAACCAAATATGGTCACATTCTGAGGTAGTGGGGTTAGGACTTTAGTGTGCACATAGTATTGATGGGGACACAGTTCAGTATATAACCTTCCTTCCCTACACTGTGGCATTTCCTGAACATGCCACTTCTGTTCCTTTATGCCCTTACTCATGATCAAATAGGCCTCAGCTTGGAATGTCCTCTCTTCCTTTCCTCTACTGGTCTTAAAAACCACCTACTAATCAGAATTAATCTCTATTTGGAAGGTTTTAAAAAATTGTGCCTTTTATTATAAGAATTTACATAGCTATTTCCTGCATATACTTACAGCATTTTTGAAGACCTGGGAAGGATTTGTTTTTGGTGTTGTGTCCCAGGTCTTTATTTCCCAGTATCACTTGTAGTATTTTATAACTAGTGTGCTTGGATTGAATACATTAAAGAGTGTTTGGTTGCAAGAAGGAGACATATAAGGAAAGATGACTAACTTGAGGAAGGATTGGAGATTTAGGACTCTAGAAGGGAACTCACTTTGAATGTATAATTAGTCAGGCATACATTAATTTATTAATCGAGCCCACTAAGTGCAGAACTTTTCACTGGATATCTGGTGTAGACTGGTGAAAATTACAGAATCTGCCTCTCTCCTCACACACCTTACTGTCTGAAGAGTTATGAAGTAAAAGAACAGAGAAGATGGATATGAAAGATTTTTCTAAGGAACCCTAGACAGAATGATCAGTCATACTGGGCAGAGGATGAAGAGCTAAAGAGGCATGATCACAAGCCTAAGTGATTGGGGAGTATTGTTAGTGGAAATAGAAGGCATTTCGGTGGGGAGGAAGATTAATTTGCTTCCTTCTAGATAAAATGAGTAGAATGTCTAAGAAGAAAATCCAGATTGCAGAAAATTCAGAAATGAATGGTGAACTGGTAAATATCTTCATTCTTGTTTTGTCAGGAAATGGGGAGAGAGGACCCCAGAGGTTAGTTGGGTGGCAGGGTCAAGAGCAGAAATTTTCTGGGTAGATGATAAACTAGAGTTGTTTGAAGGGAGACTAAAAGTGACTGGAGAAGAGGGACGCATTGTTGATCATTTCCACATTACAGATGAAGAAACGGGGGCACAGAAAAGAAAGGTACCCGCCAACACAGCTAATGAGTGGTGGAAACAGAATTCAGATCTGGACAGTGTGGCTTCAAAGTCTGTGCTCTTAGGCACTACTCTCTGTGGCTCGTGATTACTTTTTTTAATCTGTTAGCTTATTTAATATCTTAAGTTTTTCTTCCATAAGGTAACACATTATTATAAAGATAGAATATCAGGCTTACTTGTCACTTATAGAATGCAAGAGTAACCATAAATACAGGGAAACCAGAGTAATTCTGTTAAATGTATAGAATTTGCAGAATGCATACCTGACAAAAATGGGATCGTTCATGATCAGTTAGTAACTAGGGATATTTGGTTAGATGTCAGATAGTTTAAGATAATGATGAGTTGTAATGTCAGATAAACAACAGATATATTTGTTGAGCTTTTACTGTGCCGAGCATTTCCTCCTGGTATTGGGCACGTAGTAGTGAATAAGAAGACATGAGTCCTTGATTTTGTGGAGCTTGTTTTCCACAAAGAAGAGAGAGACACACAATAATTAACCTAAAGGTTGGAAGAGATGCAGTTTTTGCTAGGAAGATCAGGCATATCAGTTCCATTTAATCCATTTCAAATGAGCAAGGGTATCTACAGGATGTATTAGTTTTTACAAGTGCCAATCACAGTCATGTATAAGAGCTTGCAAATCTACTCTTATATACTGAACAGCTTCACATTCCCCCCCCCCCCCTTGGAGTAGAGGAATAACAGTTTTCCCATATAAAAGCCTAGGAATCTGCATAGAAAAGAGTAGTCATTTGTAATCACTATCTTATCACTAAGCCAAGAAAAAGTTCCAGAATTTAGCACTCTGCCCTTAACAATATTAGCAGCCTTAACGTTTTTATTGAAATTTCATTTGGGAGTAAGGGCATCTTTGCTTTCAAAACAGTAGGTAGTGTTTGCTACCACAGTATCATCTTGGACATTAAGAAAAGCACTTAGTAATGTGTTGGAAAATTTAGTTGATAAAAATCCTTGCTAGTGACCCATGCCTTCATCCATATTTCTCAATAGTTAATGTGCAAGAACATTCTGTATCTGAAAGTTTGAAAAAGTTTTCCTGAGTATTTTCTAAATTCACTTATTTTGCATAAAGTAGATCATATTACAGTGTCTTATTTTGTTTTCTGCTAAGTAGTATCTCCAAAAACATGGACGTAATTTACTTTTTTCCAAAATAGATTGAACTAAGTGTGTTACTATTAAGATAAATACTGCAGTGGGTACAACTCAGGAAGCAAAGCTAACTAATAGCAGTTTTTAAAAATTTCAAAAATGAAAATAGCCTATTCAGGTCCATGGGGAAATTTTTTAAAATTTCAATTGACTTTTTTTTCTCTACTTAATAGTTAGTGGGAAAATTGGCACTGCTTTCCAGCAATTAAAATATTCCTGTCCTGACATTCAAGGGTCCACTTGTAAAGGCAGATTTCAAATTCTTCATTTTTGAATTGGTGTGGTGTTTTACGAGTTTGTAAAGTATGTTCACATGTGTTGTCTCATGTGCACTGACTTATCATCCCCCACTTTATAGGAATGGAGATGAACCTTGGAGAAGGTCAAGGTTACGCAGTGAATTAGTAGATCACAGGTTAAAGTTGGCTTCTTTTAACATAGTATTTACTAAATACCTGTAGCGTGTTGTACTTGTTATATTGGAAAAAAATCAAGATCTTGTGCTGGCAGCCCAGCTTCTGACTCTAAAAGCATATTGCACAGGACAGGTGGGAACTCCCTTTGTGCTCGTTCAGCAAGTCTGGGGCATGTGGTTCTTGACAAGAGTCCGTGATATATACATACTTTTTTTTTTAACATGGGACTCTCGTACTGACCTTGCTGCCACTCAAGCCTCAAGACCTCAAAAATCCAGCCTACTGCCTCTTTGTCAACATGTTTTATTGGAACACAGCCAGGCTCCTTGGTTTATGAATTGCCCAAGGTTGCTTTTGTACAACTAGGGCAGAATTTTGATTAATTAGAACGGAAATTGTAGGCTCCACAAGGCCTAAAACATTGACCCCTAGCCTTTTAAGAATAATTTTACTGATCCCTACTGAAGATTTTGCCAGACATTAAACTCCAAAGCATGGTTTAACTTCAGAGCTAGAAAATAAAGTTTCTGATTAGCTAACAGAAATGAAGGCGGTTGGAACTTGAGGTGGAGTGAGTCGTTTTTGTCCACTACGTTGTAGGGTGGTAAAAAAAGGGCGTCAGTGACTAAGTTATCTTTGCTTTGAGGCAGGGAACCTGTTTTCACAAGAGCATTTATTGTTGATGTTTTCTAGTGAGTGTGAATTGTGTGTAATTATTAAAAGTGTGTTAAAATTGTGAGTTAATGAAGTATATAAGCCAAACAATGAAAGGCCTGGTTACCAAGGCGTAAGAGGTTTACTCTTTGGCTTTTGTGGTAGGAGGCATGGCTATTTTATTTTGCCGTCCATAATTCTTACAAACTGTGAAAGGGTATCTAGATGCCAAGTGGCCAAAAAAATGACAAGTCTCTGCTTGAGAACCCTTTTCATCAGGAGAAATATACCAGCTTTTTTGGATGGGTCATTAAACCTCTCTGGGTTGCTGCTGCCTCCTCTGTAAATTGAAGTGGAGGAACTAGATGTTTTACGGTGTCTGTTCACTCACTCATTGAATAAATAGTGTGTGCCTTTTTTATGGGCTGGTACAATAGTTGCGTGCTGCACCCTTGCCTTCCTGTAGTTGGGTGGGTGGGCAGAGAAATATTCTAATACAGTTGGTAAAATGTTCAGATGGTCTAGGTTAGGGCAGTGGGTGTAGGACCTTGTGAGAGCCTCACCTGGGGGTGTGAGGGTAGTGTTCTGCCTGGGGTTTCAGGGATGCCTTTTCCTTTTTCACTCGTTTATTGTCTACTTTACGCTTTTGCATTGTTGTCGTGGTAAGAATACAATAAATAAGACTAGTCCTTGCTTAGGGACATTAATTGTTAGAGCATATAACGACCTTAGCAGGTAGCATGCTTGTTATGTTGAAATAAGAACCCAAGATTGTCATGTGCCAAATAACATGTTGGTCAACAAAGAGCTGCACAAAGTGGTCCCCTAAGATTATACTGAAGCTTTTGTCTAGTGACAGCTTGATGATCCTGACACGGTGTAGATCTAGTCTCATGTGTGTATATATCTTACTTAATTTTTTTTTTTTTTTTGAGACAGTCTCACTGTGTCACCCTTGGGAAAGTGCCGTGGCATCATAGCTCATAGCAACCTCAAATTCTTGGGCTCAAGTGATCCTCTTGCCTCAGCCTTCCAAGTAGCTGGGACTTCAGGTGCATGCCACAATACCCAGCGATTTTTAGAGATGGGTGTGTGTGTGTGAACTCATTAGCTCAAGCAATCTATGTATCTTAATTTTTTTTTTTTTTTTTTTTTTTTTTTTTGCAGTTTTTGGCCAGGGCTGGGTTTGAATCCACCACACCCAGTATATGGGGCCAACACCCTACTCCTTTGAGCCACAAGTGCCGCCCTATGTATCTTAATTTTTAATAAAAAAGCTTAAGAAATGAAAATTCGAAAATTCAAAAATAAGGCTCAGTGCCTGTAGCTCAAGCAGCTAAGGTGCCAGCCACATACACCAGAGCTGACAGGTTTGAATCCGGCCTGGGCCTGCCAAACAACAGTGACAAAAACTACAATCAAAAAATAGCCAGGTGTTGTGGTGGGCACCTGTAGTCCCAGCTATGTGGGAGGCTGAGGCAAGAGAATCACTTATGCCCAGGAGTTGGAGGTTGCAGTGAGCTGTGACGGCACAGCACTCTACCTGGGGTGACAGCTTGAGGCTCTGTTTCAAAAAAAAAGGAAAAAAAATTCAAAAATAAGTCTTACAGAATAAGGATATAAAGAAAATATTTTTGTATAGCTGTATATAAAGTTTGTGTTTTAAGCTAGTAAGTGGTTTTTTGGGGGAGAACCATTTATTATATATTATCAATGCTTTAAATTGTGATAGTCTATGTCCTCACTGTTTGCTGGCAATGCAACTGAAATAGCTACAATCTGTGAGATAATCTGTTCTAGCATCGTCTTAGTATTTATTTTGTAACCTCACTGGTTTCTGTTTTTAGCTAGTGGTTCTCAACCTTCCTGATGCCGCAGCCCTTTAATACAGTCTCATGTTGTGGTGACCCCCAACCATAAAATTATTTTCATTGCTACTTCATAACTGTAATTTTGCTACTGTTATAAATCATAATATAAATATCTGATATGCAGGATGTATTTAGGCGACCCCTGTGAAAGGGTCATTCGACCTCCAGGTTGAGAACTGCTGTTTTAAGCTAAATTTTTTTTTTTTTTTTGAGGCATAGTCTCACTGTTTTGCCCTTGGTAGAGTGCTGTTGCATCACAGCTCACAGCAACCTCAAACTTTTGGGCTTAAGTGATTCTCTTACCTCAGCCTCTTGGGTACTTGGGATTATAGGCACCCACCACAATGCCTGGCTGTTTTTTATTGTAGTTGTCATTGTTGTTTACCTGGCCCTGGCTGGGTTTGAACCTGCCAGCCTCAGTATATGTGACTGGTGCTGTAACCATTGTGCTATGGGCGCCAAAGCCAGGTTTTGTTAATAAAAAGCCAAAAAGTTAACAAAAACAAAAGCTTATAAAGCAAAAGTTATAGTAAACTAAGGTTAGTTTATTACTGAAGAAAGAAAATTTAAAAAAATAGTGTAAAAGTGTACGTGAACAGTGTTTGTAAAGACTGTAGTAGTGTCCAGGTGGTACATTCTTTAGGTAGTTTTTTAAATTATTATTTATACCTTATTTTTACTGTACCTTTTCTGTCTGGTTATGTGGAGGTCCAGAAGTACTCACCCCTGTGTTACAACTGCAGTATTTTGTACAGTACTGAGGTGCAGTAGCTGTGCCGCCTGAGTTTGTGTACATGCTCTGTGATTTTACATGACAACGCAATCACCCAAGGATGCATTTCTCAAGATAGCCTCATTCATGGGTAAGCAACACATGCCCTTTCTAAGGGAACGATGGAGCAGGGCAGCAATTCCCCCTAAGATTCTGGGAAGATTTCTTAGACAAGATGATATCTGAGGTGAATCTTGAGGTTTGAGTTCAAGATTTCTAGCAGCAGAAAAGAGGAAAGCAGGGACAGCATTGAGGAAGGGCGAGAACACTGTTGAAGAATGGGGAGGACAGTAGTGCAGCTGAGGGTAAGGGTGCCACAGGGGAATTGGATGGAGAGAAGTGGCTGGGAAATGAGATGAGAGAGGTGAACACCTAACCTGGAAGTTCTGGTCAAAGTGTTGATGATTTTCAGACTTAAGACATGAACTTTTGACTGCAGTGGGGAGGATGAACCGAGGGTGTGGAGACTGGGAATAAGGAGAAGTCACTGTAGGAAATCCCCACCTCACCCTGCCCCCTTTTGAATTAACAGAGGGTGTGGAAATAAGCAGTTGGATTTTCCAGACATTCCAGAGGCCAAAGTATGTATTTAGAATGCAGTTGGATTGTGTATGTGTTAAAGGGATTAAGGAGGTGGAGTAAGAAAGTGAGTAAGACTGAGGTTTCTAGCTTGAGTGGATGGATGGGTGGAGATTCTGTTTATAGAACTGGGTCAAACTTGGCACTACTGCCTGCTCCCAAACCCGTGCAGACACCGTTAAATATAGCATGCCATGCTTTCCGGCTGAGGCTGAAGTTAGCTTTGGAATCTTTTCTCTAGCAGTCAGCGCTCCAGTCAGCCACTGTGAGTCTGTTTGAATTTGTGCTGGAGAGGAAACCTGTGTGCTTACCCTATTTATTGTAAGAGATGAGAAGGGACAGGGAAGAGGGAGGGGAATCCCACCGAATTCCAGTTCTTCTTTCCTGTTTTTTTTTTTTCCCCCCAGAACACATCGTTTTCTGATATTATCATATTCACTTGTTTATTGTCTGAGGATTCTACTCTCTTCATAAAACACAAACTCCTTAAGTTCTGAGACTTTGCCCATCATTTTCACATTTGTGTCCTTAATGCTAAGAACATTAGAATAGCCCTGTCCAATAAAAATACAAGCCAGTTATATAACTTAAAATTTTCATTTTTAAAAGGTAATAAAATTTTAGTAATATATTTTATTTTACCTGTCATAGGCAAACATTATTCCAACTTAATCAAAATAAATTATTAGTGAGAAATTTTTACATTTTGGATTTTTTAATACTTGAAGTCTCGTGTGTGTTTTACATTTATAGTTCATCTCAGTTGTGATGAACAGCTACATTTCAAGTGTGCAGTAGCCACATATGACTGCTGGATGCTGTATTGGACAGTGCAGGCCTAGAACGCAGCTGGGGCCCAGCAACTGTGTGCTGAGTGAATGAGAGGAAGATGGGCTGGCTTAAAACCCATCTGTAGAAGTGAGGAAGGGGGAGACCTTCCTCTCTCAGCGACATCATTGAGCATATTTATGTGTTTAAGACAGAACTAGAAGAAGGAAAGGTAGCAGGGTAACAGACCGAGTGAGTGCTCGTTGGTGGAGGAGGTCCCTGGGAGTGGGATTTGCAGCCCAGCTAGACAGGATCAGAGACTTCTTACTACCTCCTCCCCTTTGAAGAAGGGTATTCTTCAGTTAAACTGGACCCAAATCCAGTTTATGTAGTGAAAACTTCTTGAATTGTGTTATAATATTGTGCAAGCATTCCTTCCCACATTTTAGGTATTGGGTAGTTTTAAGGTCTTAAATGTTTTTTTCCTTAGTGACTTTAAAAAAAAAGGGAGAACATCTTTTTTATAGGTGGAAGTAAGAAAAGTGTTATTGGCATGTATCAGTGTTTTTATTTTGGAAAAAATTATTCAACTGTAAAAAATTATTTTTATATTCATAATATCAAATCTGATTTTAAGCATTATGATTATATTTTGGAATTATATAAAATTGTATATTGTGCAGCCTGAATATAAAGTGAGGTTATTTTCCCAAAAGCGTCCTTCAGACCTCACATAATTGAATCATTAAACAGACTTCCATATTGCGTATGGTGTATTCCATGACTTTACTTTGACTAACAAAGTTCTGTTTGAGGATAACATGGAGGCCTGGAGCAGCTTCTTTTGGGGATAGTTTTGGATGCTTATGGAGCTACCTGATAGAATCAGTCTGTAAATAGTGAAGCAAGAAGTTTAATATAGATTTTTGAGGTTATAACGTCCCATTTTCAGGTTTTGATACTGTAAATAAAACTTGTAAAGATCATTTAAAGAAGCATTGTAATAAGTGGAACTCATGAATATACCCATTCGATTAGTGGACAATATCACTGTAACTAATGTTAAAAAATTTTATCTCATTGTTTCTTTGAGATGAAATGTCCAGTTACAAAATTACAGAGATTCAAAAAGTGTTATATCTAAAACAACTTAAAAGTTGGTGTGCTCTGGAAAACCTAGATGACTTAAAAGGCATTTAAATTATGACAAAGGCTCTGATATTGAAGATGAAAGTAGTCTTTTCACTGTATTGAGATGAGCACCTCTTGTATAGATACATACAAATCTTGATATGTGATACTAGCCTTAATGGTAAATGTGAGATCTCTTTTCTTTTGGGATATGATTATGGTATGCTCAGACAAATGCGATAATGTCGAAGTTGGAAGTTAACTGTAGAGATGGTTATTTAGGAGAGTTCAACATTTTCTTCTGCTCCAGCATACTAGAGCAGGTTAGCTTATATTCTGGTCAAAAACAGAGACTGCCAGGACAATGCTTAATGGGGGAAGGAGAGAGAAGTACATATACAGTAGAACCTCCATGGCTGACCAACTTTCTACCTTGAACTGCCTCCTTACATTGATCTCATTTTCACAGACCAGACATATACCACATGTTCTCATCATAAGTTCTTTATGTTGACCACTTCCATATGTTGATCAGTTTGCTGTAGTCCCTTGAATTGCAACTTATAGAGGTACTATTATATATTGAAGAAGTCCCAAAAGGATAATGGTCCTACTCTTGTATGTGAGGGTCGCCAGTGTCATGTAGTTAACCTCAGAGCTAATACCAGACTCATGGACTAATGCTCCTTGGGCCAATATTCATTTTCTCTGCCAGGCCCTTTTCCTTTCCTTTTATTATTTTTGTAATAATTTTTATTTTGTAATAAAATTTTTTCTGTTTTCAACAACATTTAAAATGTGTCATATGCTTAATAAGATAAAAACTGCGAAATATACTAAGAAACAACCTTTGAATTTCAAAGCAAGATATGTTTACAGAGCCATTATTAACTAATGTAGTTCTTTGTTCTGACTTAACAGACACCATTGTTTTCCAAGTCATCTGGGCTCAAAACTGCTGAGTCATTTTTTAATCCTGCCTGTCTCTTATAGTTCATATTTAAACAAGCTCTCCTGTCCTGTCAGTCTGCCCTCACAGTGTCTGTTGATGTGTCTCCTCCTTTCCTTTTCTGATATTACCCTCCTAAAGGCTCTCCCAGTCTCACGGTTGCTTGGACTGTTGAAATAAGCCAACGAATTGATCTGTATTTGTGATTTCTCCTGTTCCAAGTCATTCATGTATCAGTTCTGTTATTCAGCACTTAGCACTAATTCAGAATACCATTTTAAACATTAAGTCTAATTTTCTTGATAACCTTGAGGTTTAAGTACTGTTATAAACCCATTCTGCAGGTGGAAAGAGAGATACAGATTTATTTGACTTATCCACAGTGACACAGAAGCTAGACGATAACTTGTACATGGCAAAGTTGAATCTAGACACTCCAGATTGTTTATTGCTGTAGCTAAACACACAACTGGAGTTTATAGTCACTCCTTGCACACTTCCCTGGCACCTTCTTAGCCTGTTTCACAAAATCAGCATTTCTTAGCCTGCCACTCTCTTGGCCCAGCCTGCCTTCCAGGCTTAAATCCTACTCCTCTGTGTTCCATTTTTCAGCTAAATTTGAGACGACATTTCAGGTACTACTTGGAAGAGAAATGGGAGTCAATTAGGTAAAACAATGAGGGGGTAACAGTTAAGGCAGAACAAGGGGTGTGCTTAAGAGAGCAAGGGGGTGCTTTAGAGGAGCTGGAGCCCAGAGAGGAGGGAAATGGCACAAAGGGGAGGCAGGGCCCAGGCTGCGGTGCACCTGCCCATCGTTTTCCCTGGGATGTTTTTGTGAGGTGTTCATGAGATTCATGGCACCTAGATAACTAGCCTTTTATTTATTTATTTTTTCAATTTAAAAATTTTTCTAAAATTTGATGTGAAATTCTTTTTTCTTGGATTCCTTAATTCATTTCCTTTTTGGCCACAGCTGCCCACTTGCCTTTTATGACCTGAATGTGAACAGGTTGTATTCAGAAAGGGTATTGTGCCCGGGCGCCTGTGGTCCCAGCTACTTGGGAGGCTGAGGCAGGAGACTCCCTTGAGCCCAGGAGTTGGAGGTTGCTGTGAGCTGTGATGCCATGGCACTCTACCCAGGGGGATAGCTTGAGGCTCCGTCTCAAAAAAAAAGAAAAAAAAGAAAGGGTATTGT
>CAUYQV010020184.1:0-16887 GCA_963574575.1 Galagoides demidoff | reverse complement strand
CGCCTGTGGTCCCAGCTACTTGGGAGGCGGAGGCAGGAGACTCGCTTGAGCCCAGGAGTTGGAGGTTGCTATGAGCTGTGATGCCATGGCACTCTACCCAGGGGGAGAGCTTGAGGCTCCGTCTCAAAAAAAAAAAAAATTAGTTGTGCGGGCTCCGTGCCTGTGGCTCAATAGGCTAAGGCACCAGCCACGTACACCTAAGGTGGCGGGTTCGAATCCCCAGCCCAGGCCCGCCAAACAACAATGACGGCTACAACCAAAAAATGGCCGGGCGTTGTGGCGGGCGCCTGTGGTCCCAGCTACTTGGGAGGCGGAGGCAGGAGACTCGCTTGAGCCCAGGAGTTGAAGGTTGCTATGAGCTGTGATGCCATGGCACTCTACCCAGGGGGATAGCTAGAGGCTCTGTCTCAAAAAAAAAAAAAAGAATATATAGAGTAGGAATTAAGTGGTGAATTGCTGAATAAATGTTATATGTCATTATGGCCATCGTCAAACCTGTTATTGATTAATCTTGACTGTAAGTTCCCCTTATTGCAAATTACATCACCTAACCAAGCCTCCATGCTACCACTGTGTGTCCTTTCTGAAGGAGTGAAAGAACAAAGCCCGTTCTGTTCATTATCCCTCACTAATGGCAGGGAACCCCCTTGCCAACATTGTAGTCAAAGTATGTGATTTTTAAAGAAAAAAAAAAAAAACTTCATTGCATTAGCATTCAATTCAAATTACATTGAGTTATTAAACTCAATATCCATGGAGTCTCTGTAGGACATTTTGTTTCCTATTTTACATTGCAAGAAAAATAGATGGACCACTGTGATATATGCAAATAGTAGTGTGAAGAAAACATCTCCTAAAGCATTTTAAAAGTCAGTTAAAAGTTCTTAAAATTTCAGTATGAGAAATATAGAAAAGCTAAAATAGTAATATTAACTAATAAAGTGATTGGTTAATCAATTGCTTAATTGACGGGGTAATGAAAGTCTAACATGAATCATCTGTGTACATAGAATTAATGATAAATAAAAAATGACTCAAATTCACAGTTGCAGAGGTATTTATGACTAATAAAGGAGATGAATTCGTGAAAAGTAAATACCCAGATTGGACTGAAAATTTAAAAGCCTTAAAATTCTTATTTTTATTAAAAGCACATGCATACACACAGATGTATGTATACATTGCCATACCAGGATTAAGAAGGAATTTTGTATATATTCTAGAAAGTCAATAACAAACAAACCTTTATTGTATTTACTTCTCCTAATTAAGTTTGTTCCACATAGTATTTGGGACTACAATTGGGAATAGCTTCCCATTTCCCAGGGTACTTACATTCTAATGAGGAATCAATTGTGTTTACAGTCTGTTCCCATTTTAACCAAAGCATTAGCCATTAGGTTTTGAGTGAGTCATGTCCCCTTTCGTATGTTAGTAGAGGACAAGCCATATTAATTGTATTAATTAGCCTGATATAATCAAGCCAAATTAAAGAGCTTTGAAAAAAAAATGAATGGTTACTTTGGATAGATTACAGTATCTCAAATTAAGAAATAGTTCATTGTTATTTCTTTCTATGTACAATAAGTGAAATTAAGACTTCACTTTTGGTATGTATTTACACATATATACGAGTAAAGGTAAGTAGGGGTAAATATAATTTCCCTATATAACATGCCATAAAGCATATAGAAAGTAAATGTGTCCTTTGAAGAAAAACATGAACATATGTACCTTTAAAAAAAAATCCATTAGTAGTAATGCAAAACTGTATTATTTTGACTTCTCAGGTGAAATTTACCCCAAGATGTACCACATCTGTTTCTTTCTGGTGACGTACATGGCACCGCTATGTCTTATGGTATTGGCTTATCTGCAAATATTTCGTAAACTGTGGTGTCGACAGGTATGTAATTTCTAAATAATTTTCTTATGTTTTCTTTAGGATTGCTTAAAAACAAAATTTTGAAATGTTCTGATCCAACATAATTTGGCTCAGCAAATTATTGTACATTCTAAAATAATGAGGTTCTAACCATGGTTACATGTCTAGGCATTTTTCTAGAGTGATATACAGGAAAACATCTTATTACTTGGCTTAAGGACTTTAAAATTTAAACCTCTGTGATCAATTGACTTGATTTTTTTTTTGGTCTAGTCATAAAATTAATGTTGCTTTTTATGACAAATGGCCAGTAAAAATTTCTTTATGGTTTTCTGAGACTGTAAGTCTGGAAGGTTATACTTTTCATGCGATATATGTAATACATTTTCACATATGGATTAAATTTCCAACTTCATAGATGTCCGTTTTGGTAAGAATAGAAGAATCAAGCAAAATGTAGAATTTTAAAAAGTGTTTATCACACTGACTTGAGGTTACTGCAGCTTGCTGGATAATTCTGCTACATCAGTGAAGGTGTGTATTCACTCACGCAGTGATTCATTCCTCAAATATTTATCACGTACTTTTTGCATCCATGTCTCACAAACACTAAGAGGTCTAGTTTTGCCATTAAGGAATTTTTCAGTCTATAGGACACAGTACTTACATGCAGAGTGAAAATAAATATAGGTGCAGGGACTCAGAGGAAGATGGAGTAAAGGGGTATCACGTCCAGGACAGGTGACACTTAAGTTGCATCTAACGATTTGAAGGAAATCAGTAACACACTTATAATGGCTTACAAAGGATATGGCTCAGTCTCCTGCATTTTGTAAATTCTATCTTAAAAATGCCACAATTCTTAGTGATATATTTCTCTCTTTCGCTAAATATTCTTCTTGTACATTGAACTTCTCATGCTAATGGGAAGCCAAGCCACAGCTATGTGCTGAATTGGTTGCATGTAGCTGTAGTTGTATAAATGCATCTCTTCAATCACATTGCAGTGACTCTTTTGTCTGTCTCTTCTACTCCTCTAAGGTAAGGACAGTGTACTCTTGTATTCATCTTTGTATCCTTCCAATTAGCATGTGCTCAGAACACATCAGACACTCGGAAAATACTTGATAAGAAAAAGTCAAAGAATACAAGATAGTGCTGGGAACTTTAGATAAATGAAACATAAAGTATCCATTTCCAATTACTCACATAAAATTTCTCCAAAAAGAGCAGTGCCTGTGGCTCAAAGGAGTAGGGTACCAGCCCCATACACCGGAGGTGGTAGGTTCAAACCCAGCCCCAGCCAAAAAAAAAAAAACTTCTCAGAAAAAAACTGGAATTTTAAAAATATAATAAAGGGGAAAAGCGATATATGTAATACATTTACATAATGAGCATGCGGGGATAAGGGCATATAAGATGTAGATTGAGATTTTGACAGGGTATATTCGGTGTTAATATCCCTTATTTTTATATTTTTATATGTTGGTGTACATAATATGTAATAGATAATTATATTTGCTTATTCATTTATTTGCAAATTGGCATACCTTTAGAAGTCCTTCAGGGTTGTATGTGGATCTGTCCTGCTACCATCATATCACCAAAATTTATATGGTACCTCACATAAAGTGTTCAAAAAATACTTATTGAATAAATAGACTCCCAAACTCTAAAAAAGATTTACCTCTCCATAATTTATTAACATCTTGTTCTCAATTTCTCAAACTCTAAAATAAATTTTAAAAACCATATCACAGGTTAAGCAATAATCCACATTCTTTGCATGAATTGCCCTGGATAGTATAAGCTACATGAGTCAGAAGATTTGCAGCAAAATGCCTGGGCTGTGAAACTAAAATCATTTACAAAACAGATTGCAATGGAAAATGCCAAGTTCAGCTGAGCTCACTGTAGCAGCCACAATAAAGCAAATTAACCCCAAATGGGTGATTATATAGAATTCTGCTTGAGCAACTCTCAATTTCCAACTGTTAGCATCTATAAACAGAGTCACAAGGCTTATGTGTGCCATAGGCTACATCAAGCCAGCCATCAAATGAAAGGCCCATCCTATTTGCTTAAAATTACAGAGATGCATGAAATCTGGTGTATAGTTTTGAATTAGCAAGTGTAAGATTATTAGTGAGTAAACTGTGTGTCCTTGTCTGACTTTCTCAAGAAGTTTAAGCCTCATTTAAAAAGTTGGCTAACACTTTGCTAAAATAAATTACTTAAATTCTCTTTTTTGACAATGTGACTCAGAGAACTCGTTCAGAGAATTTTTCAGACTTCTCTAAAACTGCTCAAGAACTTCTTAATCTTAGCTTGCTTGTCCCTGTGTGCCTCTGTTAGCATTCTTGCTGGTTCTGAACCTTCAGATAATTCAACACTTAAACCTTAATCATCATGTGAACTTACGTTAATCCCTTTCATAAATATGTATTAAGCACTTACTATGTGTCAGGTAATGTAGGAAGCACTAGGTGTGAGCTGTAATAGCTAGTAGGATCTTAAGCTGTATTTTGATTTTCCAGGGACTATGAAAGACCTTCCCCTCCCCAGATTTTATCACAATATCTTATGCGGCCCTTTATTTGCAACACTATTCTAAGAGAAATTGAGATAAATAACATTAGGTGATGAAAAATCAGCTAGGGTGAGGAAATGAACAGCAAGTTGAAATCATAGAGACATTATCAGGAAGGCAGTAAATTCAAGTGTACCCAAAGAAATAAAAAGCACCAGTGAATGTAACTACATAGTTAGCATAAAAGATCCTGTAAAAATAATTTTGAAAATGTTTTCTTCTCTTATTGATTTAAAAGACAACTGAATAAACAAATAATTATAAAATTGGAAAGATTCAATTATATTATAGAAAACTGGAAAGATATAATTCAAAGGATAGAAGAGAAAATGGAGCTATGTTGCAGCAAAATTTTTGTACCATAGAAGTTAAGTTGACATTAATTCAGACAGGTTGTTTTGATTAAGTTGCTATTTTAATGCCAAGTGTAACCACTGAGAAAATATTCTCTCTCTCTCTCTCTCCCTCTCCCTCTCTCTCTCTTTCTCTCCCCCCCTCTATATATATATATACTTTTATATATATAGTGAAAGAAATGAGAATTAAAATGGTATGCTGGAAAATATCTACTTAACACAAAATAAAACAAAATGAAGAAACAGAGGAACACAATAGCAAAATAGTAGATGTAAACTGTATTTTCTCAATAATTACATTAAATATAAATCAATAAAATACTATAATCAAAAGGCATAGATTGGCAAAATAAATAAAACCAACCAAATTTTTAGAAAGGCAATGATTAAAGGTTATGCTGTTTGCAAGAGACATAATTCATATTCAAATATACAAATAGGTTAAAAATAATGTAACAAAAAGATGTACCATGCAACAGTAACCAAAAAAGAGTAGAAGTGGCTATACTAAAATTAGATAAAATAAATTTAACCCTAACAAAAAGTATTTCTACAGACAAAGAGAGGTATTTTATAATGTTGAAAGAATTAATCCATTAGAAAAATACCAAAGTTATAAACATAGATGCACTCACCAACTGAAACTCAAAATATGCTGAGGAAACATTAATAAAACTGGGAGGTTGAACAGACTTTCAACAATTATAGTTGAAAACTTTAATACCCCATTTTCAGTAATACATAAAAAAACAAATAAAAATAGGAAAGAGGAAAAATTAAACTGAAAGTTAATGTTTTGAAAAGATGGGAGAAAATGTCAAACTTTTTTGTAAATTAGCCATGAAAGAAAAGACTCAAAATACTAAACTCAGAAGTGAAAGAGGAGGCATCACTACTGACACTACAGAATAAAATGAATTTGTATTATTTTACAAAAATAAAATAATAGGGTGTCATGAAAAATTTTATGCCAACTAATTAGATGATAACCTAGGTGAAATAGAAAATTTCATAAACAGACCCAAACAACTGAAACTGAAGAACAATGAGAACATCTGAAAAGACCTGTGATAATTAAGAAGATTGAGTTAGTACTCAAGAAACTTTCCCAGGTGGGTTCACCATCTAATTCCACCAAACCTGTTTAAAAGTATTAACACCAATCCCTCACACACTTTTCAAAAAAAAAAAAAAAAAAAAAACAGATAAATTACTCCCCATTTCATGCCATTAGCCCAAAATTTCCCTGATACTAAAATCACAGACATTATAAGAAATTAGTAGTACAAACTATTTTATTTCAGGATATAAATGTGAAAGTATTCAACAAAATCCTATCAAACCCAATCCAACAGTATATAAAAAAGGTTATAGATGATGACCAAGTGTGATTTACCCAGCAATGCAAGGTGGGTTTCATAAAGAAAAATCAATCAATATAGTGCATCTTAGCACTAATAAAAGGCAAAAATCAAGCAATTATCTCAGTAGTTGTAATAAAAGCATCTGACAAGGTACAATATTCTTTCATATGTACTCAACCAACTAGCAATAAAAAGGACTTCCTGAATATGATACAGGACGTCTAAAAACTCCGTTCATACTTAACAGTGAAAGACCTAATGTTTCCCTACAAAAGAGCAGGAACAAGACAGGGAAGTCTGCTATAACTACTTCCATTCAATAGTAAGTAGAACTGATTCTCTCCAGAAAAATTATTCAAGAAATAGTATTTATGAAAATAAAAATAAAAGACTTCGAAATTGCAAATTAATTTGCGTTTCTCTGGTGATTGGTAAGGTTGAGCAATTTTTTTATATGTTTATTGGCCATTAGGCTATCTTTTTCTGAAAAGTTTTTGTTTATGTCTTTTGCCCACTTTTTAATGGATTGGTTAATCTTTTCTTGCTGATTTACTTGGGTTCTCTATAGATTCTGGTTATTAGCCCTTTATTGAACGGATAGCACATGAATATTTCCTCCTATTCTGTAGCTTGTCTATTTGCTATATTAATTGTTTCCTTGGATGTGCAGAAGCTTTTTAATTTAACCAAATCTCATTTTTTTTTTTAAATTTGCTATGCTTTCCCTGCAGGCCTTCTTCATAAATTCTTTGCCTATGCTAATATCTAGAGGAGTATCTCCAACATTTTCTTCTAGAATTTTTATGGAACACAAAGCCAATCCCAGCGAGAATAGCTCATATAATGAAGTCCCAAAGAATACTGAGAAGAATAGATGTTTCTTTCATATTTTCAACCATGAATATCAGTAACAATCATAACTACTAGCAACTTCAGTGACTAAGGCATAGTTATATAGATAGATAGATAAAAGCCCTCAATACCTTTTAAATAACCAACAGGTAAAATAAGAAATCACAAAGAAAGTGAGAAAATACTTTTAAATCCACGAAAATGAAAACAAAACATACAAAATGCAACATAATAAATGCTGAGAGGGAAATTCAGAATTAGCTCAGAACTAATTCCATCAACTCTTATTTTTCTACCATCTTCTTCTTCATCACCATATTTAATCTTAGATAATTTACCAGCCAGGATTCTTGATTTACATGTATTACAAATTGTGCATCCCTGATTTTAAGACTTAAACTTAAAATGCTTCAAAATCAAAACCTTTTTCAGTGCCGACATGATACCAGAAGTGGAAAATTTCACAACGACTTCATCTTGTGACATGCAATAGTCAAAACTTTGTTTTATGGCCAAAATTATTTAGAATTATTGACACTATTATATAAAATTACTTGTATATAAGGCACTCCATTTGCAAGATATTCCATTATGTATATGAAAATAATTCAAAATCCAAACTTTTATTTTGTTTTTGTTTGTTTTTTGTTTGTTTTTTTGAGACAGAGCCTCAAGCTATCCCCCTGGGTAGAGTGCCATGGCATCACAGCTCATAGCAACCTCCAACTCCTGGGCTCAAGCGAGTCTCCTGCCTCCGCCTCCCAGGTAGCTAGGACCACAGGCGCCCGCCACAACGCCTGGCCGTTTTTTTTTTTTTTTGGTTGCAGCCATCATTGTTGTTTGGCGGCCTGGGCTGGGGATTCGAACCCGCCACCTTAGGTGTACGTGGCTGGCGCCTTAGCCGATTGAGCCACAGGCGCCGAGCCAGAAATATTTCAAAATATTTAATTAATCTACCCAACCATGCTGACATGTGCTTGCTGAATATCAGGCCTAGATACGGACCTAAAAATGGCCTTATTCTTGTGTGGTTTGTTGGGCTTTACTAGAATGTGAGCTACAGAACAGTAGAAACTGTTCTCTATTCTATGTTGCATCCGTAGAGCCTAGAATAGCACCTGGTGGATTAGAGGAGTCTCAAAAAATGTTAATTAAAAAGGCAGACTGGGCTCGGCGCCTGTAACTCAAGTGGCTAAGGCACCAGTCACATACACCAGAGCTGGCAGGTTCGAAACCAGCCTGGGCCTGCCAAACAGCAATGACAACTACAACCAAAAAATGGTGGGTGCCTGTAATCCTAGTTACTTGGGAGGCTGAGGCAAGAGAATTGATTAAGCCCCGGTGTTGGTGTGTGCTGTTAGGTGTGATACCATCACACTCTACCCCGGGTGACAGCTTGAGACTCTGTCTTAAAAAAAAAAAAAAAAAAAAAAGGCAGACTGGGAACCCCAAGCCTATTCTTGGGGTTCTCACACTCTTCTGCCTTGCACCGTCTCCTCTGCAATCCATGCTCCCTGAACATGTCCTAATATGAGAATTGGATTCTATTATTCTCCTGGTCAAAACATTTCATGTCTCCCCTTTGCTCAGGATATCCTTCATTCTCCCTATTCGTTTTACCAACTGGATTGGTAAAATCTTCTTCCAGGCCATGATTGAATTTAGCCTACTTCTGTATTGCCTTCTGAGCCAGAATTAATCTCTTTACTCTCAATATCATGATAATGTCTGCACTCACCCACTAGACTGTGAGCTCCTCGGGCTGGGACTGGGCCTTATTCCCCACCCCCTTTTTTCTTTTTTGAGACAGAAAAAGGGCCTTTGTCACCCTCAGTAGAGTGCCAGGGCATCATAACTCACAGCAACCTCAAACTCTTGGGCACAGGAGATCCTCTTGCCTTAGCCTCCCAGGTAGGTGGGACTATAGGTGCCCACCATGACGTCCGGCTATTTTTAGAGACAGGGTCTTGCTTTTACTTAGGCTGGTCTCAAACACCTCATCTCAAGCAATCTACCCACCTTGGCCTCCCGGAGTGCTGGGATTACAGGCATGAGCCATTGCACTGGCCTTCTTATTCTTTTTCATACCCCTAGTCCATAGCCCAGTGCCTGATAAATGTAGGTACTAAATAAATATTTGGTTGAATGCAAGAGTGAATGGCATTCCAGGGAGTAAGAACTAGATTAGCAAAGGTGGTAAAAGTTTGGAGAACAAACGAATAGTTTAAGTTGGCTGGACTATGAGGGAGACTCAGAGATAAGATGGAAAGGTCTCTTGGGTTAAGTTTTAGAAAGGACTTGGAAGCCAGAAGGACAAAATGTGCATACTTTGGTAAGCAGTGGGTAGTGGGGAGCCAATGAAGGTTTTTGAGCCAGGGAGTATTATGACAAAATACACATTTAGGTAAAATCCAGCAGAGTTCTTATCATACATATACTCAGTTTTTTATTCAAGCTCAAATTTGCCTTCTACCTACTCACCTACCTAACTCACCCTCAGCTTCCCTAGCAGCTTATTCAACCCCTTTATCTGCTCCCTGGCTGGACTAGGCATGTGTGTATATGGGCTGCTTTCCTTCTCACTTAAAGATACATGAGCCCAGCTCCTCTGTCTTTCTCCTTCTCTTCCAGGGGCTGGGAAGCAGGCCAGGCTTAGCTGAGGCTAGCTGGCAAGCAACCTGGCAGTGCCAGGGAGAACCTGTACTGTGCCAGGTGGTGCCTTGAGTTCCAAGCTGAACCCATGACCCCCGATAACTCTCTACCTGTGCACACACCTGCCTCTCACTCCACCCCGATTCAGGCTTTGGTATGGGGAGGGGGCACAGGGCCAGACAGACCTGTGGGACTTTGGCTCCATCTCTACAAAAGTGCAATCTGTGAGTCAGCCTGCTCCCCTCCAGGCTTGCTCCTCCCCCACCAGGCTCCTGTTTCCAATGCACGTACTACCCGTCCACACAGTATGTTGGGACACCCCGCAGTCAGCCACATGGCTCCCCTGTGCCCCAGCCCCTGGCTCCCTCTGCTGATTCCTGCCCCTGCCCCAGACCTTACTGTGCAATTGCTGCTGTCACTGCTGCTCCTGGTGCCTGTCCGTCCCCAGAGCATGCTCCAGATGCAAGGGGATCCCCTCATTGGAGGAGGTTCGTCTGGGGAAGATGACCCAGTGGGTGAGGAAGATCTGCCCAGTGAAGAGGATCCCCCTGGAGAGGAGGATCCACTTGGAAAAGAAGATCCGCCTGAACCAGGAGAAGAAGACTCCCTGAAGTTAGAGGATCTACCTACTGTTGAGGCTCCCAGAGATACTCAAGGCCCCCAGAATAATGCCCACAGGGACAAGAAAGGTAAGTGGCCATCTGCCTCCAAATCTTGGCCCCAGGAGGTTCATGCCTCCCTTCCCCATGCCCTGGCTCAGGCAGTGACCATCCAGGGAAGGAGAGGAGCCTGTACTCTTGACAGCAGCCCTTCCCAGGAACTCCCAAACGACTACCCTCAGAGCTAGAAGGGGATAGATGCGGAGAAAAAATGGGCCTTAAGAGATGGGAAAAAAGAAAAAGGGAGAAAGAGAAAAAATAGGTGGAGAGAGGGAAGAAAGTGTGAAGGGAAGAGAGGAGGAAAGACTGGGCAGTGGAGAGGGTACCAGAGGACGATCTGGAAGAACTTATAGGTTCATTCCTGTGCAATGAGGAAAATGAGACATAAAAAGGAGACAGCAGATAGAGGGACCTGGCATCTGGACTCCCAAGCCAGGAACTTTGAGAAAGGAGTCGGAACTAGACAGGGCAAAGGGATCAGCAGGGAGGAGAGAGGAGTGAGGGAGAAATGAAAGATGGTCTATTGATTTGGGCTGTGGACTGAGGTGCCCACTCACTTTACAGACCCTGAGACAGTGGCTGCAAACTTCGAGGAGTGCTGAGTGGCCTAACCAGGTGTGGTGTAACTTTGGTTAGAGTCTATTGTGTGTTACACCTGGCCAGCTTCACGCATGTTACCTTCTGTGCCCTGTAAGGCATCTGAGTTTGCAAACCTGTCTCTAAGAGGTTCCTACCCATTCTGTCCCAGGTAAGGGACTGGGCTCTAAGATCTGCCTGTTCATCTTCTTACTTACGCAGGCGATGACCACAGTCATTGGCGCTATGGAGGTGAGACACCCACGCCCTGCACAGACCCAACCTCGGAACCCAGCTCTGCTGATCTGCCCAACCATCTCCGAATTGGGGTCCTGGGCGTCTCCGCCACAGCCCGCTGCCTGTCCCCGCCCACATCCCTGATTTCTATTTCCCGCCCTGAAGCCTCCTGACTCCACCCCATCACTTTTTTTTTTACCCGGGTTCCCTAAAAGTTCCTGATCTAGTTATCAGACTTCCTCACCACACTCTCTCACCCCAGGAGGCCCGCCCTGGCCGCAGGTGTCCCCAGCCTGCGCAGGCCGCTTTCAGTCCCCGGTAGATATTCGCCCAGAGCTCGCCGCGCCGTGCCCCGCCCTGCGACCCCTGGAACTCCTAGGTTTCGAGCTCCCGCCACTCCCAGAACTGCGCCTGCGCAACAATGGCCACACTGGTGAGGGGTGCTCCGCGGAAGCTCAGGGAAGCGGCGAGCTACCTGGGATGAGGCGCAGCCTCCAGACTGCGATGGGCGGGGTGGTGCCTGGGGATTTGGTGCCCTACGGGGCAGGCGCGGCGGGGCTTGACTCAACTGCCTCTCCTCACCCAGTGCAACTGACTCTGCCTCCCGGGCTACAGATGGCCCTGGGTCCTGGGCAGGAATACAGGGCCCTGCAGCTGCATCTGCACTGGGGGGCTCCAGGGCGCCCAGGCTCAGAGCACACCGTTGATGGCCACCGCTTCCCTGCCGAAGTGAGCACGGAGCTGAGCGGGGGCACCCGGAACAGGGGCGGGGCCGGAGATCTGGCCTGCTCTTACCTATGGGTCCTTTCCAGATCCATGTGGTTCACCTCAGCACCGCATTTGCCAAAGTTGACGAGGCCTTGGGGCGCCCGGGAGGCCTGGCCGTGTTGGCTTCCTTTGTGCAGGTACCAGACTCTGGACACCGACCCCAACTCCCTGCTTCTCCACGCTCTTGGACTCAGCGGTCTCACCGTATCTTACCCCCATCCATGCTCACCCCGGTGCCCAGGCTATCATCTTCATTCATTTACTAGTTTATTTATTCAAAACCCACCGTGAACCAGGCATTTGGCTACAAGAAGGATTCAAAGGCCTAGGTTCCTGCCTTTAAGGAGTCCACAGCCAGGAGGGGAGGCTAACATAACATGCCCTATAACACGACGTGGAGTAAAAATGGTGGTGAGAGAGGAGGTGCAACTCCTTCTCTAGTGACAGAGGAAAAGGAAGTGTTTAGGTCGGATGTGGTGGCACACCTGTAATCCTAGCACTCTGCGAGGTGGAGGAGGGAGGATCCCTTGAACCCAGGAGTTCAAGGCTAGCCTGAACAAGAGCAAGACTATGTCTCTTCCAAAAAATGGAAAACTAGATGGGCTGTTGTGCAGGGGGCCCCATAGTCTCAGCTGCTTTGGAGACTGAGATAGGAGGATCTCTCCAGCCCAGGCTTTTGAGATTGCTGTGAGCTGGCTGATGCTTCCACACTCTAGCCTGAGGCAACAGAATGAGCTGCTGTCTCAAAAAAAAAAAAAAAGAAAGAAAGAAAGAAAGAAAAGTAAAGGAAGTGTGCCACATGGAGGGAACAGTGTGTGCAAAGACTCAGAATATGACCTATTTGGGGAATGGCAGATGCAGTAGTCTGGACATCAGAAAGAGTAATTCTCTAATTCTCCAATGATCCATCATTTTCTCTTAGTAAAATGCAGTATATAGTGACCTCTTTGGGCCTTAATAATCAAGGCTACGCACTCAATGATTAGAGGAGGCCAGTAAAGTGAAGGGGTGGTGAGATACCTTCCAGGATCACTGCCAGGCTTAGCGCCAACCACACAACACAAAGTTTGAGAGCGGTGCCTCAGAAATAGTATATCAGGATCTCACTCCAAAAGCCAAACATGTATTATTAAGGTGAATACAGAAGTAACATGAATATAAAGGCGTATCATGGTTTTCTGAATATAAAGGTGTATCATGGTTTTCTGGTAGAGATCATGGAGTGTGTGGAGGTAACAGTGAACAAGACTGTATAATGTTAGTCAGGCCCAGGTCATTGAGGACCTAGTATCCTAGTAAAGTGTCCCCTCTCCCTCCTTCTCCCCTCCAGCTGGCTGTAGAAAATCAGTTCTCCAAGCGTATTAGTTTGCACAGCAAGTGTAAATAGACTTTGAGTAATGATACATGAGATTTTATGTTCCCCTAGCATTCTCAGAGCTGAGGAATGAGAGAGGACTAGGGAAATTCTAGGAAGTTCCGACCTCCCTGGTATTGATCTGTTTTACACTGTCATCCCTCAGGAGGGACCAGAAGAAAACAGCGCCTACGAGCAGTTGCTGTCACATTTGGAAGAAATCACTGAAGAAGGTCAGTTTATTGGTCTGGCCCCCATCCTTGATGCCCTAGTTCATAGAGAATTGCCCTGGGGAGCCTGAGACTGGAAGTGGGCTCCCTCCTATGTGGGAGAGTTGAAGTGTTTTTTGGCTTTCATTATGATAATGACTGCAAAGCTGACAGAGCAAAAAGGGCCTAGGCAGGCTGGGCCACAACAGGCTTTATGGTTAAAGACCAAACAAAAACCAAAGAAAAGATTAAAAACTATCTGGGATTTTTGAGGTTAAGTCCAAAGAGCTAAACCTTCTGAGAACTGTCTACTTCTATTTCATAAGCATCAAATAGTTTGACTTTGTAAATACTTTTATTGGAAATCTTCTTTCCCTTCTCAGTCCCTCTAGGTCATTTTATACCTCACTAACTTTATTAGACCTTTAGGTTTTTGTTAAACTAAAAGAACTTTGGAATTCTTGTGTCTGTTTTATTAAACTAAAAGAACTTTGGAATTCTTACATCTGTTTATTAAATATTCACATTTATTTATAATTTATGTCACTCATCTTCCCTTTTTAATTCACTCTCGACTTAAATCTCTGGTCCAGCCTGTTGTGGCAGTATGCAGGAAGAGTGAAGACACAGGGAGAGGACCTTGGCCTCCAAGTTCTTTGCTTTCTTTTGAGTTACATCTTATGTATGGGAAGGGACACACTTAGTGAAGAAGTGTCTCAGGGATTTGAGTTAACTTGGTCCTGGAAGGTGAAACTATATCCCTATACCTAGAAGCTTCTAGGGGCACAATGTAGGTGAGACCCCAACACAGGTCCTCTCTACAGGCTCAGAGACTTGGGTCCCAGGACTGGACATATCTGCACTGCTACCCTCTGACCTCAGCCGCTACTTCCGATATGAGGGGTCTCTGACCACACCTCCCTGTGCTCAGGGGGTCATCTGGACTGTGTTCAACCAGACGGTGAAGCTCAGTACTAAGCAGGTGGGTTTGGGGGTGGTGTTGACAGGGGGTTGTGGGGCAGAGGGGATGCAGGATGAAGTGAGGAGAATGAAGAAATCAAGGGGGTGGGTGTAGGGGGTATGGGAGATAGAGGGTGGTGGCCTGAGGTGCTGGCTTTGAGAAGGCCTTGGACCCTTGTTTCCTTTCATGCCTTGATTCCCCTCAACCCCTTTCCCAGCTCCACATGCTCTCTGGCTCCCTATGGGGACCCAGTGACTCTCGGCTACAGATGAATTTCCGAGCGACACAGCCTTTGAATGGGCGAGTGATTGAGGCCTCTTTCCCTGCTCAAGTGGACAGTAGTCCTCAGACCATTGAGCCAGGTACTGCTTTGTCTGGTGTCCCCTCACTCTCCCATGTGTCTTCACTGGTGATCACAGTGTGGCTCTGTCTTCTTTTTCTGTGCAGTCCACCTAAATTCCTGCTTTGCTGCTGGTGAGTCTGTACCCTTCCTCCTGCCCTTTTACTGGGAGACACCCCTCCCAAGGGATAGTCAGAACCATCTCTATTCCCTCTCCTTTGTTGCAGAACAAACCCAAACCCCAATATGATTCTGAGTCTGATGATGGGGGTGGGGGACACCCCTGTTGTCCCCAAGACTTAGCTGATCAGAATGAAGGTCCAGAAATCTCTTAGCATTCCTTTTTCCAAACAGCACTTTTACTTAGCTTTCAGGAAGGAAAAATGGTGCATATCTTACCCATTCCTGTGTATTCACCCCATCCCTCAGCTGTCCTCTTCCAGAGACTGAGACATTGGGGGCTACCTGAGAACTCAGGACAGGGATTGGGGGTGTACTGAAGCAGGCTTTGAGGAAGCCCCATGGACCCTTCACTCCCTGAAGTAGCCTTCTCCTTTCTCCCTCCCAGGTGACATCCTGGCCCTGGTTTTTGGCCTCCTCTTTGCTGTCACCAGCATCACCCTCTTTGTGCAGATGAGAAGGCAGCACAGGTATTATACTGACTCCTCCCTCAAGCACGACCCCCAGCCCCTGTGGAGTCCAGAACGCCAAGTTTCGTGCACGTTGCACACACGTGAGCTCATCCTGTGCCAGTTTTCTGATTAAGCTTCCCTCATGTACACACAGAAGTGAGACCAAAGCGATTGTTAGCTACCACCCAGCAGAGAGCGCTGAGACTGGTGCCTGAACTTGGAGAATGTGCAGACAAGCCGGCTAGAGGAATCTGAGGGGGAGCTGGAAACTTTGTCCTGCCCTGCCCATTATACCACTTCCTTTTCAACCTCCAAAGAATTTTTTAAAATAAATATTTCTGATAAAGTATGTGGAAATCGCTTTTGTTCCTCAGATCAGAAGGATGGTATATGAACTTTCTATTGCTGCTCTGATTACCACCAATTTAGTGGCGATACAAATTTATTTTCTTCTAGTTGTGGAGGTTCTGAAGTCCAAAATAAATCTTATGGGCTAAATTTATGTTGGTAGGGCTGGTTTCCTGTAGATGCTCTGAGACTAGCAACTTTCCTTGCCTTTTTCAGATTGTAGAAGCCACATGTATTCCTTGGTTCCTGACTCCTTTCATGCATCACTCCAGCCTCTTGCTCTCATTGTCACATCCCCTACTACTTACTGCCTTTCACCTCCTTGCCTCCCTCTTATATGAATGCTTGTGACCACACTGGGCCTACCCAGATAGCCCAGGATAATCTCCCTACTGCAAAGTTTTGCTTAATCACAAAGTCCCTTTCCCATGTAAGATAATATTTCACAGGATTAGAATGTGGACATTTTTGGAGGGGTATCATTCTGTTTAACACAAATGTTATCAGAAAGGGGAAAGAAATGACTGAAATTGCTGCAATGGCCCTTTGTGTGTGCAGCTGCGTGCGTATGTTTGTGTGTTGGGAGTGGGGAAGACTACAGCCTGTAGACTTAAAACCATACAGAGGCTTCTGAGTTTTCACCCTGCTCAAGGAAAACCTGTGTCACATCTTCTATTTTTGCCTTCAGCATGCACCGGAATAAGGCAGTGCAGCGGATGGCAGCTCCTTTGCCTTCCAGGGAGTTAGTGCCAGGATGTCCCCCCAGTCCTGTTGGTCTTGTCTGCTTCACAAAGCCTGTCCACAATCCCTCCTCAGGGAGCCTTGTGCTTTTACCCCACAGCTGCCACTGAAAAGGACAGCCCATCACAGAACAAAGACCCAGGCGCTGCTCATTCAGGGGTCCTTTTAACTCCTCACCAGCAACAAAGAAAGGCTTACATGCCCCGTGATGCCAGTAACATTAGTTTTATTGGGTTGGGGCGGTAACTGTAGCCGGCCCTCACAGGTTGTTGAGTTCCAGCAGGGTCTGGTCCAGGGTCTGGTGAATCTCCACGTTCTCCTCCTTGGCACTGGCCAAGGTCTCTGTGAGGGGAAGCAGCAGGT
>CAUYQV010020180.1:0-11587 GCA_963574575.1 Galagoides demidoff | reverse complement strand
GTGGTCCCAGCTACTTGGGAGGTGGAGGCAGGAGACTCGCTTGAGCCCAGGAGTTGGAGGTTGCTATGAGCTGTGATGCCATGGCACTCTACCCAGGGGGATAGCTTGAGGCTCCGTCTCAAAAAAAAAAAAAAAAAAAGTTGAAATTTCAACTAAAAAGGTATCTGCCATATTTTTGTTCTCTTCAAAAAGTACTGGGAATCCCATGTTTTACCATAAACTCACGTCCTTTAAGACAGACATTTTCCCTTCTTTATTGATAATTCTCTCTGTTCTCAAAATGTATACGTAAAGACCAGGCACAGTGGCTCACGTCTGTAATCCTAGCACTCTTGGAGACCCAAGCCGGAGAATGAATGGTTTGAGCTCAGGAGTTCGAAACCAGCTTGAGCAAGAGTGAGATCCTGTCTCAAAAAATGAGCTGTGTGTTCTGGCAGGCACTTGTAGTTCCAGCTACTCATAAGGCTGAGGCAGGAGATCACCTGAATCCATGAGTTTGAGGTTGCAATGAGCTAGGTGGATGCCATGGCACTCTAGCCTGGGCAAGAGAGTGAGATGATGTCTAGGAAAAAAAAAATAATGTATCATATGTTGCTTCTCAGTTTATACTAGTTTGCTTTTCAATCTATTGTAGTTGCTTTCTTGAAAAAGTCTTCTTTGCTCCTTGGATCTTGAACAATCCCTTAAAATGAATGAGAAAGAAACAAAATCCTAAAAAACAAGTGTTTTGAGGACTAAGGCATGTTAGCCTCTCACTTGTGAAGCCTGGCTAATCCCCCTTTATTTCATTTAACATGCCTGGGCATGGAGATATTAAGTAATCAAGTTTAAAGTTGTGGGTTTTTTTTTTTTTTTGCTTATTTTGAGACAGAGTCTCACTGTGTTGCCCTCAGTAGAGTGCTGTGATGTCACAGCTCACAGCAACCTCAAACTCTTGGGCTCAAGCAGTTGTCTTTTCTCAGGCTACAGGGACTACAGGCACCTGCCTCAACGCCCAGCTGTTTTTTAGAGACGAGGTCTCACACTGGCTCAGGCAGGTCTCAAAGCTATAAGCTCAGGCAATCCACCTGCCTCAACCTCCCAGAGGATTATAGGTGTGAGCCAATACGCCCAGCCCAATTTTAAAGTTTTTTATATCCACAAGTCTGGTATGACTCTCTGGGGTTTCAGTTGAGAACATATTCAAATAATCCAAAAAGTATGAGTCTCTTAAAAACTGACACAATCTACCTTCCAGTGAAGAACTCTGACCTCTCATTAAACGAAGAACACAGGTCAGGCTTTATTTTTTCTTTTTTTATTTATTTTGTGACCAAAATATCCTGAATTGACTGTAATTACAATTTCCTAATTTAGATGTTTCTGTTAAACTGCCAGATGAGTTCATAAGCCATTCATTCCTTGGTATTATATTTAAAGCTCACTTTACGTCCTTAAACAACATATAGCATTATTAAAAAACCATTTACCTAATTGAATAGTTATTATATATGATTGAGTGAACAGTTATAAGTCCATATATTCTAATAAGAAATGTTCTTATTATTAAAAAATTAAAAGGTACAGAAATATAATACATAATGGACTTAGAAGAAAATGAAAATTACTTTGAATTTCACTCCCAGAAGGGAATGACTTTTAAGATTTTTAAATACTTTCCTGCCCTTTATGGTTTTATCAGAGTAATTAGCAAATAAATATGGTTATCGCTGGGTAGGAAATGATATTAAAAACTCAGTAACAAATGTTATTCAGTATCCCATTATCTTAACCAAATAAAAACTAAAATTTAATATATACAATATGTTTTTCCTTCTTTTCCTTGGTAAGTGTCCTATTCTCCTGGCCTTGGTTTACTATTTACCCAAACCACTTCTGAGATTCGCTTTTTTCTTTTCTCTTTCTAATGTAAATGCTATAAAAATCTTAACATTTATTGTGTTGTATTTTTCTCTATACACAAATGGCCGTGCCTCGGTATAATGATATTAATATATGAGCTCATTTACAGCTACAGGGAGGGTTCTTTTCTTTTGTTTAATAAGAGTTTACCTACATGCTTGAATTGAGAATTTTCATTCAAAAATATTTTTCAGAGATAACTGTTTTCCAACAAGGCCCCTGACTTCATGTCTTTTTCCAGGAATAGTGCTATTCTCCTCTGTTTTTCGAAAACCTTACACATGTAAAATCATAGTCTATTGTTATTCAGATTTGAATTTCTCTACTACCAATGAGGTGAACAGTATTTTATGTTTGTCTTCTGGGGTTAGGATTTCATTCTCAAATAGTTATTCTCTATCTTTCTTCATTGATTTATATTCCCATCTTTGGTCAATTAGCAAGAATTCTTTCTGTATAATAAACATCAACTCTCTATTATCTGCATTGGAAGTATCCAAATTAACAGCATGACTATTAATTTTGTTTTTCATGTCTGCTAGCTGTTTATCTCTAATATTGCCTAAGCTTCTATGTTTCTGAATCTTTAGAATGAAGTCTTCAAAGCCTTGGGTACTCTGGAAAAGATTTTTAAAATATCTTATTGATTTTTTTTCTCGGTTAGGGATGTCAAGATGATGGAAAATTGTTTTCTTTTTACTGTTTACTAAAACGCAAGCATGTGAGCTGGCCCTGACCCCATTCTCAGCACTTGGGTTCTGATTTGCTATTCTTCACAGTGGCAGTTTGATATGCTAGGATTTTTTTTTTTTTTAACATATGCTGGGATTTTAAAACATGCATAGCTCTGCTGGACTCAAATGTGATTCTAACCCACTATCATTTTTATGATTCTATATTCTCTTGTTTTGTTTTAGAACACATCTTATCTTGACCCCACTACACCTAACAGTTCAAAATGCTTTATTTCTGAGGATTGTATTCCCGGATCCCCCACCCCCACCACCCTCCCTACACACACACACACACACACACATCTCCTTTTTTCTCTCCTTGCTTCCTCTGTCCGTTTTTTAATTCTTTTGCATGTTTCCTATAATTTGACAAACTGACGTTGTTAGTTTGTGGATAAAGCCAGCAAAACATCACCCTGCGTGACACCACAAAACCCAGTAGTCCCGTGGTTTTTATCTTTAGAGAACACAACATTTCTGAAACAAAGGCGAAAGAGCAAACACCGAGAAACAGATGAGTCATCTCTGTAAACACATAAATTCTCAGGTGGTCAAGTTCATGACTTTTCACCAAAGAGCAAGGGAGTTCATGAATTAGTCCATCCACTATCCATGTCAGGTTCACCAACCCCGCACAGTGGACTCTCCCTGCCTCGTGTTTGTGGCTAGGCCTAGTTCCCCATCTTGCTGTGAGTTTTCACCTTTATTTTTATTTTTTAATGTTCTGCAGCTATGTCAGTAAGAAGCTCGGAAAGTCCATTAATAGGACCCGTCAAACAAACCCCTTATTTTTAAAAAGGGAGCCATGTACATATATTATCGGAACCCTAAAACATATAACCTGGCTCTACTGAATTCCATTCATAACATATATAACTCACATCTAGGTATTTCTGCTCGGAAGTGAAATCTAAGGAAAGCCAAGCCCCTGTAAAACTGGAAATAATGAGAATAAAAAATGGAAAAACTTTGGACCCGTGTTGTAAGTTTCTAATTCTTGAAACATTAAATAAAGAAGAATGTTAAAGAGGAAAGAAATACAAGAAATTGAACAACACAGTAGGCCAGTGATCTCTGAAAGCCTCTCCAGTAATAATGTTTCAAATTTGAGAGTGATCTATAAAAGAATATTAAACATTAATAACACTAGGAATCAATAAACATTAGCTATTAGTATTGCTGGGGTAAGCAGCATTTTAAATTGGTCTCCAAATTCCTACCCCTGGTCTATAATCCTAGTATAGCTCCTCCCCCTCCAGTGTGGGATGGATTTGTAAATAAGCTGGGATTTCACTCCCATGAGCAGGTTTTGCTATGGGGGAAAGATGTCGTGGAGATCCCCCATTAGCTGACTTTTAAGTAGACCTGACCTAATAGGATGATGGCTTTACATGGAAGCAAGAGGCAGAGAAATTCAGAGAATTGAAGTGAGAGAAACAGACGGCCTCCCACCGGCCTGCACGGAAGTAGCTACCCACTCTGTGAACTGCGGACGGGGAGCTGCGCTTCAGGACCCTCTAGTTGCTGATCACAACCAGCAAAAAAAAAAAAAAAAAAAAAAAGAGGGATCTCGGTTCTATAAGCACAAAGAAGTGAATTTTCCCAGCAAACTGAATGAGCTTAAAAGAGGCTCCGAGCCTCAGCTGGGCATCGTGTTGTGTTTAAGCTACTACATTTGTTATAATTTTTTTATGTAGCAACAGACAATGAATGCATACACCACCTCTGATCTTTTATAATTAAAAGCTATGTAGCCCAGATACTGGTAGAGAGGATCTAGTTATTACGTAATTGCTCTTACGTCCGTTTTATGTACCACCTTCCCAGGCTCTCTACAACGGACATGATGGGAGCATCGGTGTAAAAACAGGTGATAAAGTCTGAAGGCCTTGCAGCTGTCCATGAATACCAGATCCAATGGTGTTTGTAAGGTCAACTACAGCTCTGTCACAAATTATAAAGACAACCTCATTTTTCCTGCTCAATTACAAGGAAAAAATGAACGTTTATCCCCTGACTGGGAGGCTGCCTGGCAATGCTCGCTGATGGCCACAGACGAAGGGACTGCTGCTTCTTTGCTTTTGTTTCTTTTGTTTTATTGCTTTTCCAGGTCACGGAATTTGATATTTTCTTCTATGGTATTTTAGTTTTCTGGGACTGCCATGACACATCACCGCGTTTACCCCTTCAAATCTCTGTCCCCACCGTCATGCTGCTTTCTCTGTGCACCTGTGTGTACTGTTTTTATCTCTTTCTTATAAGGACACTCTATTCATTCAAGGCTTGCCCTAATCCGGTATGATCTTATCTTGATCCTTACCTTATATTTGCAAAGACCCTATTTCCACCTAAATCTATTCTGAGGTTCTGGGTGGACCTAACACTATTCAACCCAAGCCATATGTAGTTTACATAGACCCATGCACTCTACTAGACACATATCGGTGGCTTAATTAATATGCAATGTCATAACTGAATAATGACAGCAAATTTGAATAGCACTTTGTTAAATAACTGAAGAGGAAGTAGGGAATTAAAAATGTAAAAGATGGACAGAGTGAAAGAGGCACTAAGTTAACTGTAAAGCAATCTTCCTTGGCTCGGCGCCTGTGGCTCAATCAGCTAAGGCACCAGCCACATACACCTAAGGTGGCGGGTTCGAATCCCCAGCCCAGGCCCGCCAAACAACAATGATGGCTGCAACCAAAAAATAGCCAGGTGTTGTGGCGGGTGCCTGTGGTCCCAGCTACTTGGGAGGCGGAGGCAAGAGACTAGCTTGAGCCCAGGAGTTGGAGGTTGCTGTGAGCTGTGATGCCATAGCACTCTACCCAGGGGGATAGCTTAAGGCTCCGTCTCAAAAAAAAAAAAGCAATCTTTCTTTAAGTCCAACCACAGCAAATTTCTAAATTCTCTGGATCTTGGTTTTGTAATTTGCCAATTAAATGGATAAATAGTCCGTGTGTTTCTATTAATCACAACTGTCTGCCTATCCATATTTTAATTATTTCATGATAGTAAAATGGCACATAAGATAGAAGTATCGCCTATTTATGTTAAAGGAAAGGAAAGATAGCTCTCCCAGGCACCATCCTTCCATGTTCAGGCAAAGTAAATTGGAGGAATCTTTCATTGTTATGTTTTACAGAGCAGGGGTGTCCAACCTGTGGCCCACTGGCCTCATGCAGCTCAGAATGGCTATGCCACCCACACTAAATCCTAACCGTACGTAAAAGATTATGAGATTTTTTTTTTTTACAATTTTTTGGTGGAACTCAATTTCATGGTCCTTGGATGTGGACTTTGTAGATGACAGGGTTGTGTCACGGGGGTCACGTAAAATAAACCCACGTATGCTCTATTTATACGCAAGTGTGGCTTCCGTTCTAGTGCCGTGTGTGAAATCCAGAGTGTCCTCTTCCAAGCAAGGACAGTAGAACTGACACCATCAGACATCTCATGTGCTTGTGGTTGACTTGCTGAGGCAGGAATTATCTATGATATTTCAAACATTAGTACTGGAGAGGCTTTGTAATACTCAAAATATACCAACAACAAAAGATGAGTACCAGTAGGGTTGAGCCCCTCTTGTAATCATTACTAGAGGATTACAATTTTAATACTATATTTTTCCTTTCTCAAAATGTGTATACATTTTTTGGGAAAAGATCAAAGCCTTTCGGGATACCATTAGAGAATGGGGAGATGTTACAGCCACATAGAGGCACTCTTCTCTTTTTTCTAGTATTTGGACAGTAAAGAAAGCAACATCTAGTTAACTTCTGTCCCATTACTTTCTAAAATATATGCACTCCCAATTAAACAGCTAACATATACTGGAGATAAATCCGGTAGCATTTTCCAACTTTAGCAAAGTAAATTTAGAAAGACATACTCAACACACAAGCCAAGTCTGTGGTCTGGATAAAGGAGCTTGTCCTTCTGGAAAGAGAATTAGCTTTAGGGACAGATATGGATTCAAATCTCAGACTGCTATATATGAATAATAGACCATAGAAGAAATCTTTTAACTTTCAAAGCTCCAGTGTCTTCAGATATAGGCATTTTTCCTAATATACAGGAGAAGCTTAAGGCACGCTAGCTTATCTGTATGTTGTTAATAATATCTAGTTTCAGCATTTCACTTAATTGAAAGAAAATATATCTGACCTCTATTCACCCTGGGGGCTTATTTTAATATCTGACCAGAATAAAATGCTCTGGCATCAAATTATTTTTCTCTTTCAAAGAATTCTTGTAAAAATCTCTATTTTTAAATATGTCAATATTTTCTGTGTATAATTCACGTACGTGTTATTACACAAATGCATTGAAAACTATATTGGAAATATCTTAATCATAAATTACCTAAGAATAAGGTAATTGTAAAGATACCTGACTTATTTTGCTGGGTAACGAATCTGCACCAATATATTCGTACTAAAAATGGAAATGGTGAGACATTTATTATAATGAAATACTCCCCTGGTTAGCATACAGTAAGATAAAAAATGTTACAGATTACTAACAGCATGGAATTGCAGTGAAATTTTTAATCTTCTTTACGTTTTCCCTAAGGGATACAGGCAGTCCTGGGTTTGCACAGTTCAGTACTAACAGGAGCTGAGCGTGTCAGAACTGTGTTTCACTTTGCATGGTTCTGATATCCAGGGAGAAGGCGCTGACATGGTTCTGAGCAAAATGAGGATGGCCCGCATGGCCTAGTGGTTGAGTACAGCTGATCATGGCCAAACAGTTCCAGTCCAATACTATCTGCGTTGACTAGCTGTATGCCTCAGACACCTTACTCATTCCCTCGGGGTAACAGAATTGTGCCAGCCTCAAGCATTATTGTCAGACTGAAATGAGTTTAACATGCAAAGCTTTTAGAACAGAGCCTGGCATTTTGTAGCTCTCTAGAAATATTAGTACTTTCTTGTTATTAATGGCACCAGTTCTCTGTTGAGAAGTCAGGGTTGACGTAAAGGTTGATTACAAAAAAATATTACAGTATGTGTTGCTTTTAAAAAAAATTAGCCTCTGTGGTCTTTCAAAAGCAGATCTGACTTAGACAGGAAGAGTGGACGTCCCCGACTTCAGTTGTTCGGGTTATCTATCTACAGAAAGCGAAGACACAAGTTGGTTGGGTGTTTCGTAAACTATCTTTGCAGTATTTACTCTCTCCAACCTTCAGATTCCTTATTTGTAAAGTAGAGATCATAGCACAACCTTTATGAAGATATTGTGAACGCTCAAAAAATATATATAGACATGGGTCACCTACTATGTACTGTTATCCATTCCAAGACAGGCATCATTGGGTTTCACTGTGTAAACACCAGAGGGGGTATTTACAGAGATGCTAGATGGTCTAGCTGGTATATAGTAGGCTGTATAATACAGCTGGTTGCTCCCAGCCCTCACACCTTACAGCATGTTACTGTCCTAAACAGTTAGGCAACTGTAAGACAATGTTAAGTGTATTTAAACATATCTAAACATAGAAAAGGCAAAAATATGATACTAAAGACACCATGAAAAAAAAAAAGACACCATGAATGGAGCTTGCTGAACTGGAAGTTGCTCTGATGAGTCAGTGAGTGATGGGTGGGTGTTTGTGAAGCCCCAGGACATTGCTTATACTGCTATCGATTTAGTAAACATGGAGCACCTAGGGCTGGACTAAATTTATTTTGAAACTATTCCTTCTTCAATATTAAATTAACTGTAGCTTACTATAGCCTTTTTACTTTATAAATTTATTTTTTAAAACTTTTTGACGCTTTTGTAATAACACTTAGCTTAAAGCCCGACATACTAAACAGCTGTACAAAGTATTTAAGTATTTTTCTTTATATCTTAATTTGTAAGCTTGCTTTCAATTTTTAATACTTTTTTTTTTTGAGACAGTCTCACTTTGTTCCCCTCGTTGAATGCCGTGGTGTCTTAGTTCACAGCAACAACCTCAAACTCTTGGGCTCAAACGATCCTCTTGCCTCAGCTTCCCGAGTTGTTGGGACTATAGGCATCCCATCACAACACCCAGCTAATTTTCTCTATTTTTAGTAGACATGAGGTCTCCTTCTGCTCAGGCTGGTCTGCAACTCCTGAGCTCAGGTGATCCACCTACCTCGACCACCCAGAGTGCTAGGATTACAGGAGTGGGTCTTATAATATGTTTTTAATTTTTTGTTGTTGTTGTTAAAAACTAAGACACAAACACACATTAGCTCAGGCCTGCACAGGGTCAGCATTATCCATATCACTGTCTTCTTCCTCTCCATCTGGTCCCCCTGGAGGGTCTTCAGGGCAAAAAAAAAAATTTAAGGCAATGTTGTTAAATGACTAAAGCAGAAGCCAATCATTTTTTCATAATAGAATTACATTTTGCATAAGCTTCGAGAGCCAGATCTTTTCTAGGTATACTATTCAATTATCATGGTTTTCATCCAATTCTCATCATTAGTCTTATAATTATACAAGAAATTCTGCCACAGAATGCAAAGTCCCTTGGAGTAGTAACACTTCTAGTGACCTGGATGCCAAATGAAGAACCCAGCGACACTAATTATAAAACGGTTTCTAACTGATTATTCTTTGTGTTTTGGTAGCGAATTCGAGCGTCTGGTTCAATCAAAACAGCCAATAGCACATCTCCCCACCTTCCTTTCTACATTATACGTCAAAGCCATTTATACTTTACTTTTTTTCAGGATAATTTGGTAGAAAATACTACTATTTAGCTTGGTCCGATAGCCATGACCATGGTCTCTAAAACCATAGTTTGTCTACACCTTGAAGCTGATTTCTTTAGCCAGGCAGCAGACGATTGTCCCAAGGAGACACACATTCCAAGAACATCAAACTCTCCGGGTACTTCACATTTAGACAGCAAAAAAAAAAAAAAAACTTCAGTAAGAAACTCTTCCTCATTTTCTATTTACTTCCTCTCACCATCCAAAAACAGCTATCAGAAAAATAATAGTTTTCGACTCCAGCGTCTATTTCCCACTTCTTGCCATGAGCAACTCTTCAAATCAATATAAAATCTTTTTTAAAATAATTCTTTCATTTATAGTCATTCAGTACGCCATTTTATTTTCTTTCCTTTTTTTTTTTTTGGCCGGGGCTGGGTTGAACCTGCCACCGTGGACATATGGGGCCAGCGCCCTACTCCTTTGAGCCACAAGAGCCATCCCCCAATATGCCATTTTATAATTTACCTATAATGCCCTTCTTTTTACACATCTGCTTATATCTATATAATGTTTTAATTGTAATTTTTTGGTCCCTATGTCTTGTTTTTATATTTTAACTTACCCCATAGATAAAAATATTATCCTGTTATTACCTGAAGTAAATAAGGGAAGAATAAATACCAAGAGAAATTCACACACTAAGCACTTTGGGAACTAAGTCCAGTTGTTCTAGAAGGGACTAAAATAGAATTCATCTTTCTTATGTTTTTTTAGAACTCTTAAGAGTTTTAGTTTTTAATACAAAGTAGTCATAGAGGAAAAATTTTAGAAATCTCAATTAAAACTATCTGAATATTTTTCTTTGTCCACGGAGCACTGGGTAACTTAATGTGTTAGATCATGGCCCTGAGGCATTTGTTAGTCATTTATAATTATGTCTTGCTTCTAGAATTAAGAAATGGAAAGTTTTTTAATAATCCAGTGATGCAGTAATCTTTTCCTTTTTAATTAAAAATTAATTTGCCTTTTAATGAAGACAAATAAAACATCAAATCTAATTAAGATTGTGTGAAAGGTTGTGTTAGCCTCACTTAGTAGTGCTAACAGACAACCAACTTCATAAATACCAAGGCCCATCCTGTTCCTTTTCCTAGAAGTTCCCAGGGGTAAAGGCAGCTGGAGAACATTATTCCTCCTTTTGTTTTAATTGCCCTTAATAGATGAGCTAGAAAAAGCATTATACATAATGCACCAAAATGCTTTACATAAACAGAACAAATGTGGCAGGTGACAGGTTTATGACAATATATTTTATCAACCAACCTATTTCTTGAGTTTTATTTTATTTCTGTGTCATGCGGCTGAGGGGAGGAGAGTTACAAAACTGAAAAGAAAAACTAAACTATGGAAGAATTAAAGGCACTAGTGCTAATTAGGAAATGTGAAGAAAACCAAGATATGTCCAAAGGAAACCTATGTCATTGTCTTAAAAATTATATTAAAAGTGACATGAGTCTTGGATGTAAAAAAAAACAGAATAGCAATAGTGATGTAGAGAATTTTGCAGTTTAGTAGACAAGATATGTATGTAAAACAATTTCCCTTATCTTCAAAATGCCAAGAGAGAAATTTGTTCAAAGCAATGCTGGAGCCCAAGGAAGCGTGACTAATTCTGTCCCGGGGAATCAGAAATCGGCAAATAAGAAAAATATAAACAAGTTCCTAAAGATTAACAATTTCAAACAAAATATAGAAGACACGTACAAAAAGATTGCATTACGTTTGTAGGGCAATTGGAACAATATTTATAAGAAGAGAATGGTGACTGCTCACAACATAAAGAGACAGATGGCTCTGTGTAGCGGTGGCAGCTGTATCGCACCAGATAGCTACTAACATTTTCAAATCTATGGTAGTTAAGTTTTTTTAATTATCATTATTTTTGCCTTTAACATTTTTTTTAATTTCAGATTAATACAAGAGTACAAATGTTTAGGTTACATTGTTTTCTAAGGTGAAGTTTAAACTGTAGTTGAACCTGTCACCCAGGGGGTGTGAACACCCTCACCTTGTGCACATTAGGTGAGATCCCGCCGATTACCCTCCCTCCTCCCTCTCTCTTCTCTTCTCCGCTCCTGCTCACGGTAATATACTCCTGTTTATCTTTCCTGTGGGCATGTAGTTATTTATATGTTAGTTTCATATTAGTATTGAGTACATTGGATATTTTTTTTTTCCATTCTTGAGATAGTTTAC
>CAUYQV010020179.1:0-21045 GCA_963574575.1 Galagoides demidoff | reverse complement strand
GACAGATCCTCCAATAAGAAGCTTAGCAAAGAAATCTTAGATTTAAATTTAACTATTCAATTTCTGGACCTATCAGACATCTACAGAACATTTCATCCTAACAAAACTGAATACACATTTTTCTCATCAGTACATGGAACATACTCCCAAATCAATCACATCTGAGGCCACAAATCTAACCGCAGCAAATTTAAAGGAATAAAAATTATTCCATGCATCTTCTTGGACCATCATGGAATAAAAGTTGAACTCAGTAACAACAGGAATGTGCAGTCTCATACAAAAACATGGAAGCTAAATACCTTATGCTGAATGATAGATGGGTCAGAGACGAGATCAAGAAGGAAATTACCAACTTTTTAGAACAAAACAATAATGAAGACATGAGTTATCAGAACCTCTGGGATACCACAAGGGCAGTCCTAAGAGGGAAATTTATAGCATTGCAAGCCTTCCTCAAGAGAAGGGAAAGAGAAGAAGTTAACAAGTTAATGGGACATCTCAAGCAGCTACAAGAGGAAGCACATTCCAATCCTAAATCCAGTAGAAGAAAAGAAATAACCAAAATTAGAGCAGAATTAAATGAAATTAAAAATAAAAGGATTAAAGAACAGTTCAATAAATAAAAAAGTTGGTTCTTTGTAAAGGTCAATAAAATAGATAAATCTCTGGCCAACCTAACCAAGAAAAAAAGAGTAAAATCTCTAATCTCATCAATCAGAAATGGTAAAGATGAAATAACAACAGATGCTTTAGAAATTTAAAAAATCCTTAATGAATATTACAAGAAACTTTATTCCCAGAAATATGACAATCTGAAGGAAATCAACCAATACCTGGAAGCACATCACCTCCCAAGACTTAGCCAGAAGGAAGTGGAAATGTTGAACAGGCCTATATCAAGTTCTGCATCAACTATACAAAATCTCCCTAAAAAGAAAAGCCCAGGACCAGATGGCTTCACGTCAGAATTCTACCAAACCTTTAAAGAGGAACTACTAACCATAGCACTCAACCTTTTCCAAAACATAGAAAAAGACAGACTACTACCCAACACATCTATGAAGGAAACATCACCTTGATACTCAAACCAGGAAAAGACCCAACAAGTAAAGAAAATTATAGACCAATACCATTAACGAATATTGATGCAAAAATATTCAACAAGATCCTAACCAACAGAATCCAGCAACACATCAAACAAATCATACACCATGACCAAGTGGGTTTTATCCCAGGATCTCAAGGCTGGTTCAACATACGTAAATCTATAAATATAATTCATCACATAAAGTTAATTATGATGTGTCTGGGGGATGTCTTTTAGTTGAAACTGTCTGAAATCTGGATTTCAGGATGTCTTGACATATCTTTCATAATTGCATAAAGAAGAGCCTCTGTGTTTTGCAAAGCAACTTCGTTGCCTTCAGGGATTCCTATAAGGTGAATATTAATTTTCTTCAAATTATTCCAGAGCTCTCTGAGAGAATTATCCATTTTTTCTTTCCATTTCTGATTTTCTTTGGATGTTTGGACATATTCAGAAGCTTTGTCTTCTACATCTGAGATCCTTTCTTCTGCCTCCTGCACTCTGTTACCAAGAGATTCTACCATATCATTAAGGGCTACAATCACTTGTCTTAATGTTTCAAAATCTTTGGTGGTTTTATCTTTGAATTCCTTGAATTCTTGAGTGAACTTTTGGAATGCTCCTTGAATTTCTAGTTCTATCTTTTCCTCTATTCTATTAATCTTATTTACAATCCAAATTCTGAATTCAATTTCTGACATCTCAGCCATCTGTTTATATAGGGGATCTTCAGTTTCACCTGCCACATCCTTTCTTGGGTGGGGGGGATTGACCTACTCTGGTTATTCATATTACCAGAGCTTTTCTGCTGATTCTGCCCCATGATTATTTTACCCCATTTGGCTTTTCCCCTTGAGGTTTGTCAAGGACCCATATGGTGTTACAGCCTGAGAGACCGAGGACCTGTTTGGTGTGGTGGGGCTAAGTGGCTCTGTCTTACTTTTAGCTGGTCTCTGTCCTACCCTAGTGATTCAGTTACTCTTGGTTGAAGTCTCTGCTATGGAGAAATACCAGCAATTAAGTTGCCCCACCCCCCACAAACAACAATTGGGCAAGGAAATCAAACCTTCCCTCAACCATACACCTAGGGTGCTCCTTTGAATAGTCCCTGGGTGGTCTGCCTGGTTTAAGGGGTCCAAATCATTTGTCTCAGTCAGTACCAGTTTCAGGTGGAAGAGTTCAAATGTCTCTGGCAGCCAGATAAGAGGGGTCTGCTCACAGCTCAGTTATAACTTACTCTAGTGCTCCGTGAGGGCAAAGGGACCCACCCAGCAAATGAGTTAGTCTGGGAAGGTTCATACCTCCTTCCCCACCTTGCACCCAGTCACTCGTAGTCCCTCAGGTCTGTGACCCTATTCACTCCAGTAGGCAACTGCTCCCAGGATTTACGAGTGCCAAAATCAGCCAGAAATCTGAGTTCGGTAGGGGGGCCTTGCATGTTTAAATTAGGCTTCTGTCCCAGCTAGATTCCTCTGCAAGTCAGAGGCTGCATTCAGCTCTGGGTAGCAGGCAATTAGAGTTACACTCAGGTGTCAATTCTAGCTTCTGCCTGCCCATTGCCTTTGTCTCAGCTGTATCACCCTGAGGGCTAGTGCAAATGGTCTCTTTACTTACAAAAGTTGCCAAGTCCGTTCTGAGTTCCACCTGTGGCTGCTGTTCAGAACCTCTTTTTTCCCAGAGAGATGGGACTTGCCTATCTGGAATGGCATCAGTTCACAGCTCAGGATGCCACTGTTGTTGTATGGCTTCCTCCAAGCCAACTTTCTTCTCCTCATACTTGTGCCACAGTCAGCACAGAGCAGCACCAGCCCTTTCCTCCTCCACTTCTCTCAAGGAGATGCCCAAGAATCTGGACTCCATAGGTAACAAACCTCCAGACCTCAGTGTGGGTGGGTGGAGAATCCTCAGAGTTCAATGTTGCAGGTGGGGAATATATATAGTTTTATATAGTTTTACAGTTTTATGCCTAACAGGAGAGCGCCGTGGCATGCCAGCAGGGGTAGGCGGTCCAGTTTTTAGGAGGTCTCTCCCGTGGGATAGAGTGGGAGGAAGTTTGAACTCTGCTCGCTTGTATGTAGTAAACTACGAGCCCTTGTTGTGGGGGAGGGGACTCCCATCCGCTTTGTGGTGGATTTTGGACCTTTTGATTGTATTTTTGGTGTCACAGCTCGCCTCAGGAAGATTGAAGTGCACTCTTCAATCTTTCTTGGCTCCGCTCCAAACCATCAGCTCCCTTGCTAAACTTCTGTCCTTTAAGCATCCTTCTGGACAGGAGCTTCTATAAAAAGCTGGCTACAGTCCACCATCTTGGCTCTGCCCCACTATTCCTAAGTATTTTATTTTATGTTATCTTATTTTATTTTATTTTTGCAGCTGTTGTAAGTGGGATTGAGCTCTTGATTTAAGTAGCTTGAATAGTTGTTGGTATATGGAAGTGCCATTGATTTTTGTACATTGATTTTATAACCTAAGATTTTGCTGAATTCATTTTTCAAATCTAGGAGTATTTCAGAGACATCCTTAGTGTTTTCTAGGTGTAAGATCTCTTTAGCAAATGGAGATAATTTGACTTCCTGTTCCCCAATTTGGATGCCCTTTATTTCTTTCTCTTGCCTGACATTGTAGATGACACAAACAAATGGGAACACATCCCAGGCTCATGAGTTGAATTCCAGTACTTTGTGGAACAGCAGTGGTGAGAGTGAGCATCCTTTTCTTGTTCCAGTTCTTAGGGAAAATGCAGACTGCACTCATGGGGAATGGTGGGCAGTGCAGTTCACTTAAGACATGGTATCACAGCAGCTGCTTACAGGAAAGTAGACATTGTCCCCCATGTCTACTGGAAAGCCTGGTTTCCCTTCCCCTCACCAGCCAGGGAGGGGTTACACCTGCATCAGCCCAAACTCAGTTATAATGGGGTACTTCCCAGTGTTAAACCCTTAAAATGATGACTTGAACCTGTGATCAGGAAGGCTGGGGCATCACTCAGGAAAGTACTGTGGATGAGAAACTGAAAAATGCTGTCCACCCTGTCTCAGTCTCAACATAAGTCCATAGCTGGGTGGTGAAGATCTTCCTAGGGGTGTGTTGGAGCACTGGGCTCCTCTCCCTCCTCAGATCTGTGCAGGGGGTACACATGTACCTGAAGTTCCCTGGTACCTGGGCTCTCAAAATGGCACTGAGTCAAACTGTTATAGGTTTAGATGCCTGTGTATTTCACATGGGTCCTTTTTGCAAAGAAATGTCTTTATGAGGTCTCCAAGCAGCTCCCTATGTTAGGCCTGAGACCTATGTGGGTTGGAATGTTCTCATAGTTAAGATCATAAAGCTGAACTTGGGGCTTCTCTCTTTACTTGTTTCCCCATACCTAGGGGGAACCCTGGGGCTTCTCTCTTTACTTCTTTCCCCATACCTAGGAGCTGCTTCTGGCTGTTAGCCAGTTTCTGGCTAGACAAGTTGTCCTAAACCCTCTCTTATCCACTTTTAGTATTTCCTGTCACCTCCTTGGTCCTAGATAATCTATTCAAAATGTGAGAATTGGCTTACTAGGCTGGTTTCTCTCCATGGAGGAGGCACACACTACCTGTGTTTAGTTGTCTATTTTCAATTATAAAATTTAAGAATCATTTCAACATCTAACTTATCTTATGCTTGAAAACCTTTTCTGTTTCAGTAGTGTCTCATTTAAGAGGGGGAAACCTCTTCAGCAAAGAAAGAGTAGGAATATCAGCTGTTTAAGGACACTATAAAATTATGTACATATCTAAATCTATTTAAAATATAAATAATAAACATTGAAACATTTAACAATTTTTTGGCATGGAAACATGGTCTGCCTTTTATTTAGCATAAGTCTACTGATTGGCCTTTCTACTATAAACCACACCCAAAGTGCGTGATTCCTTTCTCAGGTTTCCAGTGGAATGATGAACTCAAGACATTTAGAGAAATCTTAAAGAAAATTCTTTCAGATGCATACAGACTTTCCCCCCAGTTGTTTATAGATGTCTCATCTACAATTAAATGTTATCAAAATTTTGCATAATATTTCAATTGCTCTTCATAAAAAATTCATATTCTCTTTTTGTACTTATATTTAATTAGGTTATATATTGTTCAATTGAACTGTATAATTATAATAACAGTACAACTGTTACAAGTAGGTTTAGCAATTAGCATTTCTGCTTGCTAAATCTACAAGGGGTGGAAACAGAGTGTACATGTATACTTAAGAGTATCCCACTGGCTGGGAGCATTTGGTTTGCTGTGGTCATCAGTAAGCAGGTTGTATAGAAGAGGGGAAAAGCATTGATAAATTTGCCAGATAAGATACATAGAGTTTGTTTAAGAGAGTTCTGATGTCTTTCAAGTAAGATCTTTTTCTCTTACATGGAAGTGGTTATATTATGCCTAATAAGCTAACTCTTACCAAGCATTTTTCACATTGTTTTAAGATCCACCTTAAAATAGGTTACTGTTGTCTCCACTCTATAGATCTGACACTGGAAGCACAGAGAAATAAAGTAATATGCTTAGCATCACAAAACCAATACTTGGTAGGGAAATGAATTTGAACTTGTATGGTATGTTGCCAAAATCCTCTAGCTCTTAGCCACTATGCTATATGCCTCTTACAAAATTAGCTTGACAATATCAAGAAATTTTAATCCTATCTTACTCAAAACAGTTTGGAGATTTAATTTATACTAACAGTTAGATGGTAGGAATCATCCCAAAGGCTAGATGGATAAAGCTATGTATATTGAACTATATGATTAATATATTACAACTTTTCTGAGCATTTAAACATTCATGTGAAGGCTTTTAAGGGAATATAAATAATGGCAAATCATTGAAAACATTTTTATTTTAGAAATATCATCTATAGTGTATGTAACAGATTTCAAAATTTATGGTTTGAATTATTAAACATAAGCCTTTGAAGAAATGTCTTGCTGCCCTCTAGACCTCTAGGGAGTGTATATTTCATTGCTGTCTCCTATCAAAAGTACTTCCAAAGACATCTGAGTAGCCATTTCTTATAATGGTCATAACAGCCACTCACCAAGATTTATATAAATTAGACAAAGTGTTACCATGGAATACTATTCAGCCTTAAAAAAGATGGAGACTTTACCTCTTTTATGTTTACATTGATAGAGCTGGAACATATTCTCCTTAGTAAAGTATCTCAAGAATGGAAGAAAAAGTATCCAATGTACTCAGTACTTTTATGAAACCAATTTATATTTACTCACACTTTCTTATGAAAGATAAATCACAACTATAGCCCAGGATGAAGGAGAGAAATGGAGGGGTAAGGGAGGGGTAATGGGAGGTTTGATGGAGGGTAAACAGTGGGACCACACCTATGGAGCATATTGCAAGGGTGCGAGTCAAATCTACCAAATATAGAACATAAATGTCTTAACATAATAGTCAAGTAAATGAGGTGAAAGCTATATTAATTAGTTTGATGTATAACTAATTAGTCCAAGTTGTATTAAAAATCAACACATTGTACCCCACATATGCATAAATGTATTCATGATCTATGTGTATATGATTTATTAAAATGAAAAAAATGGTAAAAAAAAAAAAAAAGTAAAACAGAAAAGTGATTATTGCTAATCACAGTAATAGATAGAAATTGAGAACTACAGATTCCAGAGAAGGGAGAGATTAGTTTTGGGGCTGGAAAGACTCTTCTTGATCGCAATCTCTGATTTTCTGAGAGTTTTGCTTTGATAAAGGTTTTACAGTCTTAATATTTTAAGGGCATTCTCCCCAACATGTATCCTAAAAGACTGGTTCACTGCTCAGTTTCAAAGAGTGAGCTCTAGGTATGGCATAATACATTGACATTCTTAGCTACTTCAAGTATCAGTTTGAGATTGGACAGGAAACACATGACATATTTAAACTGACACATTTGAGAAAAATTTATTAAAGAGACTATTTGTAAAGGTGTAGACAGGCTGTAGGGAAAAGAGAGTTCCCTCTGGGCTAATACAGCAATGTCATTACCACCATGTGGCCTTGAAGTGCCACAGAGCAGTAGTGGCTACTGGAACATTGAGAAAGAAAGCAGGAGGCATGTGGAGAAGGCTCTGACAGAACTATGAACTTACCACCCTGCAGAGACCTAGCCTGAGGAGCCGGGGAATAACTATTTCACTTTCTGCCTACCCTCCAGGAAACACACACCTCCTGTTAATGTCTTTCCACCAGACCTATCCAGACAGCAGGAGGGAAAGGGAATCAATCCGTTTTTGCAGCCCATATAAGTTAGAGCCCCACAGCACAGAATAGGATGGGGTGGGTCTAGAAAGGCTCAGAACACATCTGGCTTTCCAAATAGGGCAGATGAGAGAGTATGAAGTAAAAGGGTGCATGCAAATAAAAGCATTAATAAAAGTAAAATTCCAGAATCTTAAAGAGGGAACTTTAGAAGTCATCTAGTCTGATATCTTTTATCAGGTATTCCTGGCAGGTGATACCAGTGAGCAAGCCTCACTGTCTCATACAAGGCAGCTTGTGATATTATGTAATGTATCTCTTTCTTGTAAAGCTTTTGATTTACATTAGACCAAAATCACCTCCCAGCAGTAATTTCAGCATTTGGCTGTGTTAAATTATGGCAGTTGGAGCTGGACACAACAATCCTGACAGGAGCTGCCCTGTGAAGAGGGCCGTGCAGCTGCTACCTGCCTCACTGAACACAGGGGGTTCTTTCTAAAATCCTGCCAATTTTTTTGACACAAACTCACAGTGTTTCAAGCAAAAAGAAACCTTTTCTGACTTAAAAGTACTAAGCCAGTATATTGGGTTTCACCCAGAAATAAAAGAACCAGTAGGAGATACTTGTGGGATCTATCACAGGGATTGGCTTATGTGATAAGTAGACTGGGCTGGCTGGGCAAATCTAACATCCATAGGGCAGGCCCTTGGGAAGAGCAGGCTGGAACAGTTGGGTATGAGCTAAAGCTGCTATCCACAGGTAGAATTTTTCTCTTCCACATAGAAACCTTAGTTTAATTTTTTATTTTTATTTTTATTTATTTGAGACAGAGTCTCAATTTGTTACCCTGGGTAGAATGCTGTGGCATCATAGCTCACAGTAGCCTCATACACCTGGGTTCAAGCCATCCTTCTGCCTCAGTCTCCCAAGTAACTGAGACTCCAAGTGCCCACCACAACACCCAGCCTTTTTTTTGTTTTTTAGTAGAGATGGGGTCTTGCTCTTGCTCAGGCTGTTCTCCAACTCCTGAGCTTAATCAATCCACCTAGCTGAGCCTCCCAAAGTGCTAGGATTACAGGTGTGAACCATTGCGCCTGGCTTCTTAGTTGCATTTTGAAGGCCTTGCAACTGATTGCATCAGGCCAACTCAGATTATCTAAGATAGCAGTTCTCAACCTGAAGGTTGTGACCCACAGGAACTGTATTAAAGGGTTGTGGCATTAGGAAGGTTTAGAACGACTGATCTAGGATAATCTTACTTTCATTATGGGTTTTTATTTTTATTTTTTACAATTAATTATTGTTTATTAAATCATAACTTTGTACATTAATGCCTTTAACAGTGGATTTTTAATCACATCTATAAAATGCCATCACAGCAATAACTAAATTAGTGTTTGATTGAGTAACTGGAGACTTAAGTAAGCCATGTTGATTAATAAAATTTATCATCACGGCCAGGTAGCTCCTAATCCTAATGTGTTCATCTAATTTTTTTGAATCTGAGTATAAGATTTTCTATTTACAACTATTAAATTTCACTGTTCTCATTTGGGTTGATTCTTGCATATTGATTATATCAATAAATTCATAGTTATTCTCTCCTAGCTTACTGTCATTCAAGATTGTGACAAGCATATACCTTCTGATCTTTTACCCATGTTCTTCTTAAAGAAGTTAGTAAAACAAGCCAAATTTGGAGCCTAGGTCCACAATAACATAATGAAAAAATCTAGAATTATATTTACCCACTGCTTAACTGATAAAAATTTGTATGTGATGAGGTTAAGAAAATTGTATTTACCAGAATGCCTCATATGGTGCACACAGCTTTTGTTTAGCAGAGTGCAAAGGGTCTGGGGTCATAGTAGTAGACATTTGTGAATAGAAGTTTGGCAAATGCCCTCCTGATCTCCCCCCACCTCCACCCTACACAGAAGCCTGATGTCAGCTGATGCCAAGTCTTCAAGGATGGAAGGAAACTGCCCTGTAGAGCCAGGGAGAGGAATTTTGTGATTTTGCTTTTGAAAGAGTGGGAAGAAAAGAATAGGACAAGAAACAGAGAACGAAAATACGAAAAGCCAAAAGATGGTGACTGACTGTGCTAAACTGAGAAGTTAGGAAACCTCTGAAGTTGGGGAACCTTTTTAAATGAATAATGCCTAAGACAACCATTAAAGTTGTTTGGGGGCTGGACGTGGTGGTTCATGCCAGTAATCCTAACATTCTAGGAGGCTGAGGGAAGTGGATCTCCTGAGCCCAGGAGTTGGAGAACAGCTGAGCAAGAGCAAGACCCATCTCTAAAAAACAGCTTGGCTTTGTGGCGGGCACCTGTAGTCCCAGCTACTTGAGAGGATAAAGCAAGAAGATTCCTTAAGTGCAAGACTTTGAGGTTGCTGAGTTATTATACCACAGTACTCTACAGGGAAACAGAGTGATACTTTGTTTTAAAAAAAAAATTGTTTTTGTTCCTGGGATAAATCATCCTCTCTTTCTGCTCTATGAAATCTTAGGCAAAGTCTGCATTCCTCATAAAGGCTTTGTTAACTGTGAATATTCTTTGGGGACAGCTCAAAGAGAATATTGAATTTCACCACGGGTCAATGAGACAGAGCCCAGAAATAGTACCTATGGAATTAGGAGTCAAGAAAGGAAACGAAGCTATGAAGATATCACCTTCCCTGGAGGAGACTTTATAAGCTGTGCAATGAAACAAGAATATGGTTACACATGATTGTCAAGGTGACTTAGAACCTTATTGAACTCTATTTCCATTCAGTTTCTATTTCAACATTTTGTCCACAGGATATGAGGGAGCTACAGGTGTTCTATAAATGCTATTCCTCAGACCTACCAGTCCTTCATAAAACACGAATGAGATTTAACCTAACATTCTTAAAAACTCTACTTAATTCTTAGTGATTTCATCTCCTCAACCAAAGGCTCACAAACCACCTATAATAATCTGTCTTAGAAAGTAAAGAGATTAACAAATAGATATATTTTCTAGACTAGGAATACATTCCTCTACATTTTAAAAACACAAGTACTAGTTATCCATTTTCAGAACTTTGCCACTTAGGCTGGGCGCAGTGGCTCACACCTGTAACCCTAGCACTCTGGGAGGCCAAGGCAGGTGGATTGCCTAAGCTCAGGAGTTGGAGACCAGCCTGAGCAAGACTGAAATCCTGTCTCTAAAAAAAATATAGCCAGGTATTCTGTTGGTCACCTGTAGTCCTAGCTACTTAGGAGGCTGAGGCAAGAGAATTACTTGAGCCCAAGAGTTTGAGGTTGCAGTGAGCCATGATGCCATAGCACTCTACAGAGGACAAGAAAGTGAGACTGTCTCAAAAAAAAGCAAACACAAAAACTTTGCCACTTGTCCCTTTATGCCCTTCATGGAGAATTTCTCCAATACAACCAATAGCATTTGTACCCCAATTATTTAAAGGAAGGATCTGTGCCTGGCATTGTGTCTGTTGTATGGTTAGAATGAATAGATATTTGCTTAACTAAATTGAGTTCATAGGAAAGCTAGACCCAGATCTTCTAACTCCAAATTCACCATTCTTTTTACAATACCACATTTTACAATACAGGTGCTACATAACAAAAATCCAAAGATTTTGTTAGAGTACATTTGTATAGTGTTTTATAGTTAAATACAATGTTCTTATATCCATTACCTTTTTTAAAAAATGGCATGTTCATTTTCCCTTACGGTATTTTTTTGCTAGTAACATCAACAACTAATGCTTCCTTCTAAGTCAGAAGTAGGTCTAAAATATATATATATCCTTATTAAATTGTTAGCAAGACAAATCAATAACCAATGGTGCAGTAGGAATAGTGGAGCTTGTTGCTGCCAGGACTGGGACACTACCTTCTATGTCCTTCCTGATTAGGGCCTACCTAGAAACCCTTAGAATTAAACTATCATTAATTTTGGTGATCATACACAATCATTGTGTTTTGGGTTGTTCTTAAAAACCTTGTCTTAAACTAGTCTTGGCACTCCTTCTTCCTCCTCCTGTGTCTGTGACCAGCTAGGCTAAATTTAACACTTGCATTCCACCTTATTGATTGTTTTGGTGTGTATTTGCAATGGACACTATGAAGTGCTATTCAGATCCTTCTGAAATAAGGGATTTGCTGCTCAGTCTGCAGACAGCCCTCAGGAGTCAGTCTCTGAAAGGACTATCATCTGATGCACAGAGCTGTATATCAAAAGGTCATGCCTCCTCCCTGGGGCAGCCCATTTCCAATAGCTGATCAATGCTGAGTATAAAGGGCTGATCATCTCACCCTAACTTGGGACAACTTTGAAGGGGCATTTTACCTCCGGGTACACGGTAGTGTCAGCAAAGCATCTCACTGAGCCTGCATTATAATTTCTCCCTCTGCCCAGCCCAACTTTTTCCCCAAATGTGCTCCTAAGGTCTTGTCTTAATAAACACCCTGATTCCTAAGGTCTGCTTCTCAGGGGACTTAGCCTGCTCACCTTTCCTATTAACTGAATGTTTTTCTTTTCCTTTTTGGGGGTAGGAGCGGGGGACAGAGTCTCATTGTGTTGTCCTTGGTAGAGTACTGTGGCATCACGGCTCACAGCAACCTCAAACTCTTGGGCTTAAGAGATTCTCTTCCCTCAGCCTCCCAAGTAGCTGGGACTACAGGTGCCCTCCACAATGCCCAGCTATTTTTTTGTTGCAATTATCATTGTTGTTTAGCTGGGCTGGGCCGGGTTCCAATCCACCACCCTTGGTGCATGTGGCTGACCCCATAACCACTGTACTATGGGTGCCGAGCCTACTGAATGTTTTTCTATAAATCAATATACAGTTTTATATAAATGAAATGATTTTAAAAGAAAATGACTGAAATTCTCTCATTCTAACAAAATTATGGGCTAACTCAATAAACAAAAATCCTCGTCTACAAATACCTTAAAATGATGTCTGAAGTATACCAAAACTTTAATTTTTTTCTAATGTAGGGCTAGGCTCACAAGAAACTGAAATTCTCAAGTGTTAGAATTAATGAAAAGATAAGTATGTGGTTGATGGTTTGGCAAATTGAGATCAGACCTAGTATTGTCTCAGACTTGAAGTTTAATGTGCCAGATTGGGAAAGGAAAAAAGACTTTAGGATTTTTGAGAAGAGAATGTAAAAAGGTGCTCTGAATAGAGCTGTACATAGAGATGCACCGGCATTGAACAAGGAGATTAAGAAAAACAAAACTGCCCACCATTGTATCCAAATACCAAGGATACTTATTCTCTACTGATGCTTTGGTAGGGAAAAACTCCTTAGAAATACTTGCACCACAGCCCTCAGCCTCATTCAGATTTGGATTTGGATTTGTGTCATTTTTGGTGAACTATTTCCAAGCTAATACATATAAAAATTTCTTAGTAAGATGAGAACTCAAAACCCTGACAAAAGCAACACAAACCTATTCTGGAAAAACAATCCCACAATTAACATATAAGAAGTTTTGTTAGGGATGAGCTTACAAGATAATTTTAGAAAATGCACAAATAAAAACAAAGTCCACTCAGTAGAGTCAGTTGCTGGGAGTCCGGTTTGCAGACAGCCTTCTGCATGTACACAAACACACACACACACACACACACACAGAGGCATATTAGGACTATGATCTGAAAAAGCTTATGGAATAAATACATTTTTAAATGGTTAAGAAATTATAAGAAAAAAACAAGTTATCATGAAAAAGGCCTGGGCAGCTATGTAAAAGAACCAACTGGAACCAAGAAAAATGAAAAGTATATTCATTCAAATTAAAAGGCAATAAGTGGGTTAAAAAGACTAAACACATTAACAAATTAACAGTGGGATCAGAAAAATTGTCCTGAATGCAGCCCAGAAAAAAATGTAAGTTGAAATCAATTTACATTTCTTAGAATTACATTTCTTAGATTGAAAGAAATTATCATACTCAACTATATGCTGTTTTCAGGAAACATACTTAAAACAAGATAAATACCAAAACCTGAAATCAAATGGATGGAAATAATATCCCAGGCAACATTAATCATGAGAAAGCTAATATTAATTCCAGACAATAGGCTTTAAGGTTAAGTCAATATTAAGAACAAAAAGAGTCACCACACAATGTTCAAAAGAACAATCACAAGGAAGAGCTGATAATTCTAAGCTTGTATCCATTAAAAATTCTGGGCAGTGCCGTGGCTAAAAGGAGTAGGACACTGGCTCCATATGCTGGAGGTGGCAGGTTCAAATCCAGCCCTGGCCAAAAATTGCAAAAAAAAAAAAAAATGTAAAAGCCTTGCATTAGGAAATGGACAAATCCACAATTGATGAATATTTTTAACATATGTCTCAGAAATTAATAGATTTGACAAACCAAAAAATATTAAACATTTAAAAGATTTGAACATATCCTCCATGGAATCCAGTTCAACAATTAGACAATATATAATCTTTTTAAGCCAAAAAAAAAAAAAGGTAACCTATAAAAATAGGCCACAGATGAGGCCAAAAAGTTTCAAGGTATATCAAGGAATCTGTATAATTCTACTTTACTCCCTGATACCAATGCAATACAATTACAAACTGTAAGTAAACAATCAAAAGAAGACCTTTCTCTTGAAATGTAAAAACACTTTTAAACATGGCTTAAGTAAGTTAAAATGGAAATTTGAAAATATTTATCAGTGTTTGACAATGAAAATATCACATATCAAAAATGATGGAATACAAATAAAACAGTAATTAGAGAGAAATTTACAGTTTCAATTTCACATGCCATATTTCTATTAAATCTAAAATGCAAAAATTTATAAGATACAACATTGATTTTTGCATCTTCAAGAAATAAAAGCGCTGCAAGGTAAATATGATATTCAGTTGACATTAAATGCATTTCTGCCTCATAGATGCCACATTACAGAATTGATAAAATGTATTATACAAGAGTAAGAAATATTGAAAATCAATTAATTTAGTGCCCAACTTTTACTATCACAAGAGAGAAGGAAAACAAAGGACAAAACAAAGGAAAAGGAGAATGAATGAAAAAGAAGATGTAAGTGCAAATACAGTAGAAATTTTTTGAATCTTTAGAAATACTAAAAATCATTACTTTTACAAATCACAAGAGAACATTATAAATAAGTTTATTTCAATAAATATGAAAACATCAAATGGAAAATGTTCTAGAAAAATACAGTTTGTCAAAATTTATTGAAGAAAAAATAGAATTTCAATATAGATGCATAGCAAAGAAGTCAGTAGTTAAAAAGATTATTTTTAAGAAAAGAAACAAGTGGCTCGGCTGTGGCTCAATTGGCTAAGGCGCCAGCCACGTACACCTAAGGTGGCGGGTTTGAATCCCCAGCCCGGGCCCGCCAAACAACAATGATGGCTGTAACCAAAAAATGGCTGGGTGTTGTGGTGGGCACCTGTGGTCCCAGCTACTTGGGAGGCGGAGGCAGGAGACTCGCTTGAGCCCAGGAGTTGGAGGTTACTATGAGCTGTGATGCCATGGCACTCTACCCAGGGGGATAGCTTGAGGCTCTGTCTCAAAAAAAAAAAAAAGAAAGAAAGAAAGAAAACAAGCTCCTAAAGTTTTTTCCTTTATAATCAAGCCATAACATAAAGCTTCGGGTATATGCAAATTATTTCAAAGAATAAAAAAATTGGAAACTCTTCCCCAATTATTTTGAATATGTAATCATGGTATGCTAACTGGATGTTAGTAGTACTAGACAGGAAAACTGTAGATAAATTTCATTTATAAATGTAAATACAGAAACATACAAATAAAACATAGTATCAGAATTTAGCAATGAATATGAAGTTAATATGTTATTACCAACTAAGGTTTATGCCATGGATACAAATTTAGACTGAAATTTTTAAATATGATAATATAGTTCATCATTTTAACACATAAAAAGAGAAATACTATATGATTATCTCAATAGAGGAAATGACTGCATTTGAGGAAATTTATCATCCACTCATGATAAAAATTCTTATTAAACCAGGAATTTAAAGGTAACTTTCTTAACCTAATTAAAAAAATAGTCTTTTTCACTAAAGAATGATGGAAAAGGAGTTCACAAAATAAAATAAAATAAAATAAAATAAAATAAAAGGAGTTCAAGGTCAATCTGGGCAATCTTTAAAAAAAAAGTAAAGAGAGTTATCTTTAAAGTGAATGAAAACATGAGGATGCCCTCATGGAGTAAATTATTCTAACATTATTCTGGAGGTGCCAGCATGGCAATAAATTAAGAAAATAAGCATTGGAACAGAAGAAACAAAAACTGTCTTTATTCCCAGATGACATGATGTCTACATAAAAAATTTCAGGAAAATCTATTAAACCATGATAATTAGTAAAAGCTCTGATCAAATTGCTGGATATAAAAATTAGTATATAAGGCTGGGCACAGTAGCTCATGCCTATAATCCTAACATTTTGGGAAACCACGACAGGTAGATTGCCTGAGGTCAGGATTTCAAGACCAGCCTGAGTCAGAGCAAGACCCCGTCTCTAAAACTAGCCGGATATTGTGTCAAGTGCCTGTAGTCTCAGCTAATGGGGAGGCTGAGACAAGAGGATCACTTGAACCTAAGAGTTTGAGGTTGCTGTGAGCTATGATGCCACAGCACTCTACCGAGGGCAACAAAGTAAGACTGTCTCAAAAAAACAAAATAAGTATATAAAAACCAACAGCATTACTGTGTATTAGATAAAAATAAAAATGAAATTATTAAAAACATTTAAAATAGCAATAAAAATCATACGGTACTAAATCTAATAAGGTATTTGATTAATTGCCAAAAGTTATTAGACCTAATTATAATTAGATTGGTTAATTTTTTAAAGAAAAAATAGAAATTAGTATCACATGCTACAAGTAGAATCTACATATGAATATACATCAAAATAAACATGCTATCAAAATTTTAAGATCTATCTGTATACCACTTAAAGTATCTTCCAAACTGTGTGAGAAAGAGGAACCTAAAGTGGTACCTATTAGCAAGGGCAGGTAGCTAGGTGTTAATCCAGCCACTTTCATTAGGCACTCTTGCCTACCATGGGCATAGCATGCCACTATCTTTCCTTCATCCCTTCTACTCCCCTGATTACTGAGGCCTCCCATGGCCATCATCTTACATAATCATATCCAAACTAATTAGACTTGATGTTTCCAGGTATTCACATTAGTCTCCGAATCAGCAAGACCAGGTTAAGTAATGCTCATTAGCTGCTGCTGAGGAAGTTGGAGGAATATATAGTATACTTTTTATACAGAGTTCTATTTGAAATGTTCAGAATACAAAGGGATATGATTCATCTAATGGGAAAAATGATTTATGTAAATTTCTCAGTAATGTCAGATAAATGAAGTATTACTATAAACAATACCTGGCTTTAAACACTTATAAAGAATTACAATAAATGTACTTAAAAACAAAAAAATGTATTTATAGGCCTATTTTTCAAATTCCCTTCAGTTGATATTAACTTTGGTTTTATCTTTCACATAATTTAGTTTTTTGTTGTTGTTGAGACAGTCTCACTCCGTTGCCCTGGGTAGAATGTCATGGCATCACAGCTCACAGCAACCTCAAACTCCTGCGTTTGAGTGATCTTCTTGCCTCAGCCTACCGAATAGCTAGGACTACAGGTGCCTGCATGCTTGTAGTTCTGAGAAGCAGTATAAGCACAGACTCAAGTCAGAATACTGAGATTTGAATTGTCATATAACAATATGCTCTTCTTACCTGACCTTTCTGTGTCTGTATCACCTCATCTATAAAATGATATTATGATAGCCCCTTCCTCCTATAGTCAGTGAGAAAATTAAGTGCAAGCATTAGAAACTGTCCCTCACTATAACATGATATATGTTGCTTTTGATTCTTCAATTGTTTCATAAACTGTTATTTCCTTCTGCTCAATTAAAACCTTTAGACAGAAAATTAAACCTCTATAATAAACTTACAATTATAATTACATGAATAATAAATAATAATGGAATCCAAATTATTTCAATGTTTACATAGTATATATTTGAAGAGAAATTTTTTTCTTACTTACAATATAACTTGTCTATAATTTCCTAGCAATTTTACCACTGGAGAAATTTATGTTTGACAATAATGATGTGGGGACAGTGTGAATAAACTTGATTATTGTAAATGGCTGTGCTCTTATTCAAGTATATTTGAGTTGACAGCATCTTTATTTGACTAAACTCTTTGCTGAGTCACTCTTTCTTAGATGGAATGTTATATTTAGTAATGGATCGTTATTCCCCTTCCTTACCTAGGATTCTATCTTCCTGGCACAAATAAGGGCAAATGTGAAGAACTCTTCTGATGCATTATTTAGAAAATCTGACCCTGGAATTGGTTTATATTAAGTATAATTGAAATTAGATTAAAAGGATACAGTGTCTGTGTAGGCAAGATTTTCTGCAGAGGGAAAGAATTTCTTATTTTTATCTCTTCATATCATTTCAATAGTGAGAGCACCTGATTTTTAGTCAGACGAAAAGATATTCATCTAGCTAACTTGCTAATTCCTTTAGCTCTCAATGACCTTTTATATGGTTCATCACGTAAATATCAACTTGAGATTCAAAATAATGAGTAAATTATTTTCCCTTTTATTTTTCTAGATGATTTAGATGAAATTTATTTACTTTTAAATCTATGGATTAAGATTTTATATTTTTTTGGTGAAACATTCAAGGGGGTGAGGAATGCAGGATAGGACAAGGGAAAGAACTAAGCCCAGATAGGGTTTCAGGAGGAGTTCAGAGCTTTGAAGTGGGCTGCACCAGAGAAGTTCTTCCTTCCCATAGGCAAGGGGGCTACGCTGCTAGTCAATGGCTACATACCTCCACCAGCTGCGCCAGAGATGAGTTAACCATGTTGAAGACCTTGTCTTATTTCCTGACCTAGACCTTCTCGGTTCTAATCATCTTTGTCTTCATTTCTCCTGCTCTCCACTTAGCAGTCATATAGAACTAGCTCACCATATGATTTCAAACTCTAAAATAATTGTCCCTGCCCACAGCTATCTTCCTGACACTCTGCTCTCTTTCTTTCTTCTACTGAACCTTCCTTCACCTTCACAAAGACCTCTCCTCCCTCATTTCCCTATCTCTTCCACAGCAGGCCTGGACTGCATGCCCAATCATATCACGCAAACTCTCACTCTGCATTCAAGCCACACTACACTGTCCCTGTCATTTCACACCTGTGGTTTGTTTGCATAGACTGTTTCCCGCAAATGGAATGCCAATTTCACATTCTTGGCCTGACAAACTCCTATCCACCTTTGAAGAACGATGTAAAATGTCAGTTCATCTATGATGTCTTCATTTCTCTTAGCCATGGGCATTTGTTTGGTTGCAGTGGGCATCCCTTACCTTTCTCATGACCCAAATTTCCTTGTGAGGAATTAGATCTTCCCCAATTTATAGACTTTTACAGGAATATAATGAAAAGCCCTGTGATCCCCAACTAGGACTATCAGGCTCATTCTCCATGGAGCCTGGAGTGGAGAGAGAAAAGTCTAAAAGGAGGAGTTCCCATCTGTCTCAGGAGCAGCAGCTGCCTCTTCCCCTCTTGGAAAGCCTTGGTTTTTGTTATTCCCACTTATTTCATAAAAATTTGACAGTCTCCCAATAAGTCCTTTTGCTTAAATCAATCAGATCAGGTTTCTGTTGTTTGAAAGCAGAGATTCCTTCTGTGCTCCCACAGTCGCTTATGGTATAGTACCCACCATGTGGCATTATGATTTTCTGTAAACAAGCCTGCCTTCGTTGCCAGGCTGAGACAGTGTCTTGATCGTCTTATTAATCGCAATATCTAGTGTTGTTGTCTACCATATGGTACGTACTCAATAACTACTGATTGAGTGAACAAGTGAAAGAATGAATGACTAAGAACAAGTTTCTTTTTCCTTAATATCTGAAAAAAGCAAGTAGGTCCTTTTCTGTTCCAAAGATTTGCTTCTAGTCAAATGCTTGATGAGCTCCATAATGACAAGTGGTATGGATTAAAGACTAGACTTGAACAGGAAAATTTATAACTGAAATGTCAGCAAGAAAAAGCATCAATCCTTAGTTCTCCTGTCATCCCACAGAGAGCTGAGCTGGGTCCAGGAATTGCTGGACACCTGGAAAGTCTACCTGCTTCACTGTCTATTTAGAATATTAATCATGAGAAAGAGGCCATGTCAAAGGTGGGCTACTTGTGCATCCAACTGTCTGGGAAAGTCAGATGTCCAGCACCTAGAAAATTTGGGGGCTCGTGGGAAATTACAATCCCTCTTGCATCTAGCTGGTAGCCTTTGTTCTGATGGGAACCAGAGTTTGGGTGCATTTCTTCCTACAAGGAGAAGAAGCAATTTGCTTTCCATGCAATCCAGAGACATTAGTTTCCTGAAGCTGCCATAATATAATATAGACTGAGGGGTTTAAACAATAGAAATTATTTATTTTCTCACAGTTCTGGAACCCAGAAGTCTTAAGATCAAGATGTTGGCAGGATTGGTTCTCCTTGCCATGTACATGGAGAAGCCTTAGGCACTTGTCCTATGTCCTTACCTGGTCTTTTCTCTGTACCTGTGATCCCTGTTGTCTCTTCCCCTTCTTCTTCTTCTTCTTTTTTTTTTTTTTGCAGTTTTTGGCTGTAGCAGGGTTTGATTCTGCCACCTCCAGTATATGGGGCCAGTGTCCTACTCCTCTGAGCCATAGGCACTGCCTGTCTCTTCCCCTTCTTAAAAGGACATCAGACATCTTGGATTAGGGCCCCACTCTAATGGCCTCATTTTAACTTACTTCTGTAAAGACCTTATCTCCAAATAAGGTTACATTCTAAGATATTTGGGGTTGGGACCTCCACATGTGAATTTGGGAGGACCACAATTCTGCCCCTAACAGCATTCAAGTTAGATATGGAATAATGCTGGAGCATTTTCATGACTTGCTGGCACCTTAGGTGGTGCTCTGATGTGTCTACTCTACCCTCTTGTATTCCTGTGGCTTGTCTGCAACACTCTTACGAAATGAGTCTAGAGCTCCTGTCAGAGCAGAACAAGCCTGGAAGAGTTGGCCATTCAGAGGACTCCAGACTCAGGAAGGCCCTTTACATCAAATCTAGATGGTCACCTCAAACCATGTCCTAACTGTGTTTTCCCCAAATTCAGAAATTGTTTTTTAAAAAAGAAAGAAATCGGGAAGAAGGGAGTGTGTAAATTCATTGCTATTAGGTATGGTACATACTGGGTGGGGGGCATTTATAACCTTGACTCAATTTGTGCAAAATAAAGTATGTAAACAAAACAAGTGTACTCCCAATATTCTGAACTTTAAAAAAGAAATTAAACATCATCAAAATAACTTTATCTAATAAGCCATGTAATAGCAAAGAAAATTTATATTTCAATATATTGAGAAAGACAAAAATAATTACAAATAAAAGTAAAAGTCATGATTAGAAATTTGTAGTGGTCAATCCTTTCTCATATGCGTATACATGCAAAGTCAACCTTTCAAAATTCTTTTTTTTTTTTTGAGACAGAGCCTCAAGCTATCCCCCTGGGTAGAGTGCCATGGCATCACAGCTCATAGCAACCTCCAACTCCTGGGCTCAAGCGAGTCTCCTGCCTCCACCTCCCAAGTAGCTGGGACCACAGGTG
>CAUYQV010020174.1:0-28333 GCA_963574575.1 Galagoides demidoff | reverse complement strand
GATGGCTGCAACCAAAAAATGGCCAGGCGTTGTGGCGGGCGCCTGTGGTCCCAGCTACTTGGGAGGCGGAGGCAGGAGACTCGCTTGAGCCCAGGAGTTGGAGGTTGCTATGAGCTGTGATGCCATGGCACTCTACCCAAGGGGATAGCTTGATGCTCCGTCTCAAAAAAAAAAAAAAAGGATAGAAAAAGAGCAGGGGAGCTATCTGGCTGCTCAGTGAGAATGGGCGGGGCAGCCTGCAGAGAAGTAGGAGGCCAGTTAGGAGACTTTGCAGCAGTCTAGGTAGACAGTGGTGTTCCAGGAGAGGTGTGGGTAATGGAGGGTTTGAGAGCTATCTTGTTACCAAGTGGTCAGAACTTGTTGATAGAGTGGGAATGGGGGCTGAAGGAGAGGAAAGCTAAGGTGAGTCTTGTTTCTGGTTTATTCCATCTGTGGGGAGAGTGGTGCCACCCCAGGATAGGAAACAGAGCAGAAGCATATATAAAGAGTGCGCTTGGTTTCAGATGTTATGTGCCACCCACGTGGTGCTATTTAGTGGGCTGCTGGCGTCCAGAGTTCAGGCTGGAGCTGCAGGACCTCGAGATGACTGGAAACAGGAGGGAATTAGGGAAGAGCAGCATCCTGGAGGTTGGAAGAAAATCTCAAGAAATAGACCAGATGCTACAACTGCTAGTCAGGAGCACCTAGTGGATCTGATGAGGTAGGGGGTGGCCCAGAGCTGTCTTTGTGGTGTACTAGGGACTAGAATGGATTGCAGTTAAGAGAGGCATGCAAGGCGGTGGAAGCAACGGCTGCAAGCTCAATCATGGTTGGTAAGTTTAGCTGTGATTGAAGGGACTGCTATAGCTAGAAGGAGCTGTGGGGCTGAGGGTTGGATTTTTTTTTAAGATAGAAAAACGTTGAGCATATTTGAATGCTGCTGTAAAGAGTTACTGGGAAAAATAAGGAACCATGGAAAAGAGGATTAATAACTGGTGGGGGCTTGGGTGGTGGTAGGGAGCAGCACAAAGGTGGCAGGATACTGGCCTTGGCAGGTGGCTCCCCTCTCCATGGGCTATGAGTGGAGAGGAGAGAATCAGTGCAGCTGCAGGTGGGCTGGGAGGCATTGTAGCAAGAACCAGAGGGAGATGCTATTGAAAGGCTCCGTTTTCTCTGCAGAGTGAGAGATGGGGTCATATGCTGAAGGAGGAAAGTGAAGGGAACTATAGGTCTGGGCAGCATGGAGGAGCATGCAGAGATCAGGAGGTGCAGAGTGTTGGGATATTGGCGAGAGCAGAGTGGGGTGGTGGCCCAGACCATGGCCTCCAGACTATGAAGGGTGGGAAGGATGAGGTCAATGGCAGGGTTCCCTAGGGGCTGGTAAGCAGATGCAGTGCCAGGGACTTGGAGCCACTGAGTCAAAATGATGGGTCTGAGAGCAGGTAGGAGGCCACAGTCCTGGAGAGAGCCCCATTACCAGTAGTGGCAGCATCCAGGGCATGGCCACCCCTGAGGGAGAGGAGAAAGCCCTGGAGGGGCTCTGGGCCAGCAAGTCACCTGGGTAGACAGTGGGGGCAGAAATTGAGGTAGAGAGGAAGCTTATGTAGTGTAGCTGACTCCACAGTGAGCATGGAGTCTGGAAATATCACACATCTGCCTAAATCCCCAAGAGCCTGCCGAGTGAGAGCATGTCTGCTAGGCATTCTCTCCACACCTCAGGGACGTTGGCCTCTTTCAGGTCTGGCTTCTGATCTCTGGCTACCTCTGGCTCAGGTACAGGCCAAGCAGCCTTACACTAAAGCAGCCATTGGAACCACTCTTCCTCAGAGGGAAAAGATGTGGATGCAGCAGCATGGAGCAGTCCCCTGTGAGTGGTTGTGTGGGTGACTGGCAGTGAGATGGCCACATGCCTGTGTGTGTTGTTTTGTGCCATGTATATTTTGTGCAAGACATCGTATACATGGGAGAGACGTCGTGTGTGAGAGATGTCATGTCAGAACTTTACATGTGTGAGACATTGTATGACAGTGTGTATGTGAGATGCTGTGCGTTGACAGACACAGAGTGTGTATGAAAGTGTAGGTAAGACACCTAAAGTACCTGTGTGTGACACTGTATTAGATACCCTCTGCCATTGTATGTGTGATACTGGAGATGCTGGGTCTGTGAGACACTGTGACAGTGAGTGTGGATATAAGACAATATGTGAGACTGTGTGACAGTGCATGTATGTGAGACACTGAGAGGCTTCCTTGAGACACTATGAAACATATATGTTTGACTCTGAGTGTGGATGTGAGACAGTGTGAGAGAGACCTGTAGTCTAGAAGGAGTCAGGCTGTCCTGGCATCAGTGGCAGCAGCTGGCCAAAGGGTCCCTGGGATGGACATTTCAGCACTCGAGGGGTAGCCTGCTTGGGTGAGTCTCCAGTCTGCTGTGACTCAGTCTCCGTGCTTGTGATCCCCATCCTCCATCTGCCTGCTTCCCTCCATTTGTCTTCCCCAGCCCCCTCCGCCCCTCCCCAGAAGGTGACATGTGTGAGTGCGGGCTCCACCACAGTCCGGGTAAGTTGGGTCCCGCCACCGGCCGACAGCCGCAATGGCGTTATCACCCAGTACTCCGTGGCCTACGAGGCAGTGGACGGCGAGGACCGTGGGCGACATGTGGTGGATGGCATCAGCCGTGAGCACTCCAGCTGGGACCTGGTGGGCCTGGAGAAGTGGACGGAGTACCGGGTGTGGGTGCGGGCACACACAGATGTGGGCCCTGGCCCCGAGAGCAGCCCGGTGCTGGTGCGCACCGATGAGGACGGTAGGCAGTGGCACCATGGGGCGGGGGGCACTCTGCCTTGGATAGCATCCACCATACACCCCAGGGCCTTTGCCTCCCACCAATCCAGGCGGACTCTTCTTTGTGCTGTAGGCTTAATGGCCCAAACTGGGGAGAGGTAGCTTAGGGGACAACCTAATGTCCAAATCTCAGCCCAAAGCTTTAAGAGGCTAGGGCAGAAGCAGCAGCCTCACCTAAGACTTTGGAGGTCAAGACTGGAAGATTGATATGAAAAGATACTCAAAGTAGAATCAGTAAGACTGCCTTGGCTGGACATTGGCATGATTTGGGGGCCTAGGAGCAGTTAGGACAGGTTCTGCTAACTTTGGAGTGGTTGAAGGCCTGGTGCCCCATCTCCACTTGCCCCACAGCTCTCTCCCCAACCCCAGAGTGAGGTAGCCCTAGGCCAAAGGGCTGGGCAGGGCCCATCCTGGACTCTTCCCTGGGGCAGGCAGAGGGAACCTTGCATGTTCCTCACCAGGGACAGCTGATCTAAGGAAAAGGCCTTTCTTGGAAACGTGGGGTGCAGAGGCAGGTCCCTTAAGTTTGCTGTGCCCATGTGAACCAGGGGCAACACCCCCAGGCCTAACTCCTTTCTCTATTTGGCCCACAGTGCCCAGTGGGCCACCGCGGAAGGTGGAAGTGGAGCCGCTGAACTCCACTGCTGTGCATATCTCCTGGAAACTGCCTGTCCCCAGCAAACAGCACGGTCAGATCCGTGGCTACCAGGTCACCTATGTGCGGCTGGAGAATGGCGAGCCTCGTGGCCCACCTGTCATCCAGGATGTCATGCTGGCTGAGGCCCAGGTGCGCTACTGGGTGGTGTTGGGGGGATGAAAGGTAAAACAGAGAACAACACACAGCGCTTCCTCTTTGGGGCCCAAATGTCTCCCCTCCCCTGCCTGCCCTCAGAGGTCCTGTGACTACCTTTCCTTAGTCATGAGACCAGGGATGCCTTGCAGCATCGGGATGGGGTGCACTGAGATTGGGAGGGGTAGGGCCAGGTTTCAAGGACATTACCTCTTCTACCCAAGCTGTACAGCCCACATCCCATATGCCACCAGCCATATCTGCCCTGGTAGCAGTCCTGGCCTGGCAGTGCCCACTGGCTCAGCCACCAGCCCTCACACGGAGGAGTTTGATCTACACAAAGCCCAAGCCCCCATTGCCACCCCTGATAAGGCATTAGCCTTTTTGGTTTGCAGGAAACACATTCACGGTAATGGTTAGGCTGGGTTTTTGAGATGTGCCTTCCTCCTAGACCATGTTGGGGTTAGCATCCACTCCTCCCATGGCCAGAGAGAGGGCACTCCTAGGCTGTCTTTTTCCTGGCTTGGCCACAAGTCTGTGGCTGTTGTAGAGCCCCAGGAATTGCCAAGCAGGGTGTTGCTCTGCTTCTGGCCTGCCCCACCCCCAGGAGGATGTTTTCTTAAGGGTAGGGCCTGCCCACCAGCAGCATCATGTTTCTTTCAGTGCTTTTTTGTCTTCCTGGGAGAATGTTTCTGCCCAGGAGCTTGGGGCAAAGTCTCCAGGGAATGCTGAGCACTGGTCTGCTATGCAGATGAAGAACCTAGAACATTGGAAGGTTATGTGAGTGGTAGGGAATTACCCAGCAAGTGGGTAGCTGAGCTTAGATAAGAAGCCAAGTCTTTGGACTCCCTGGGAAAGGGCTGCAGTTACTGTTGGGAGCTCCCTCCCATAAGACTGCTGAAGAGTCACATCTGGGTGGTCTGCTCTCAATGTTTCCTCACCAGAAGTTGGGCCATGGGACCCTCAAGGGCCAGGGCTGAGCCAGCCTGGACTCCCACTGGAGCCCACATGCTCTCCCCATCCAGCCTATTACCCCTGCCACAGGGGTGCACACATGTGTCCTGTGTTGTACATGCTGAGCTAAAGGGTGTGCCCACGCACACAGACAGGCGGGAGCCTCATGCCTAAGGCTGGGCTCAGCCCTCTGCAGCAAAATTCATATCTGCCCAAAGGATGCCTTCTTTCTCCTCTGGGGTGCCCAATGCTGAGGGACCAGGGGTGGAGGAGACAGGCATGTGCACCTGCCAGCATTCCTGGGCAGGTCAAGGGCTCCTCATGGGTCCTCAGCAAACACACCCACCCAGAAACATCCTGGGAATGGGTTCCTTCCAGCCCCTCCTATCGGGGGACCAATGGCCACAGCTGTGGCCAGTGGAGTTCCAGAGAAGCCATTTCAGGGGCCGCCTTCTGGTCCCAAGCAGTTTGGAAGGGAGCTGGGCCAAAGGATTGGGGACATGGCCCTCTTATCCTCAGACATTTTGTGATGAGGAGTAAACTTGAGTCTGGGCTCCAGCAAAAGATGGGGCCCTTCCCCTGTAACCCCACTGGGACTAGGACATTCTGCTCCACACCACTAGGAGAGCAGATGGGACCTGGTCCGCAGCCTGACCACAGGGCCCATCTGTCCCCTGTGCTCCCCTGTCAAGGACACCAAGCCTGTCCTTATTCACCCAACACATCTGCTCCCCATAGGTCCTGAAAGAACTATATGGAACATGCCCCTGCCCTCAACCTAGCAGTGTAGAACCAGACCTACCTCCTGTGATGGCCACCATCTCCCCATCTGCCTGTGTGCCTCTTTCATGGTCTATTTCTTCCCTGCACAGCCTCTGTCTTTATCTAGTTCATCTCTTCTTTCTCCTCCCTCCTTCTCTACTTCTCTGATCCCTTCTTTTCCCTTTCTCTTTGCTGTAACCCTCTGACTTGCCCTTCTTTTTCCCTCTGCTTCTGACACAATAGAGGTACCATGTGAGAACCTCCATGCCCTGGTCTAGCTTGGACAGCCCAAGACTTCCCTGTAGGCAAGGAGACTAGAGCAGAGTCAAGTTCCCCCATACCCTGTGAAGTGCCCAGACATTCAGGGCCTAACTATAGCCTTCTTTCATGTTCTGTTCCACACTTCTTACAAGGACTTTGCAGTAATTTCCTTGGAGAAACTAAGAGAATGGCCACCCAGCACAGAGGTGAAGCTAATGGACAGAGAGAGGCCAGACCTGCAGTAGGAAGGTGATAGGTCTAGAGGACCCTCAGATCCTCCAAGCCTAGAAATGTTTCTTTTTTTTTAGAGACAGAGTCTCACTTTGTCACCCTCAGTAAAGTGATATAGCATCATAGCTCACAGCAACCTCCAGCTCTTGGGCTTAGGCAATTCTCTTCCCTCAGCCTTCCGAGTAGCTGGGACTACAGGCACCTGCCACAATGCCCGGCTGTTTTTTGTTGGAGTTTGGCTAGGGCTGGGTTCAAACCCTCCACCCATGGTATATGGGCCCGGCACCCTACCCACTACCCCGGCAGTGCCACAGGCACTGCCCTAAGCCTAGAGATGTTATAGGCTATCTCCCTGTGCTGTGCCTGACTGCCAGAGGGCCTACAAATGGAGACTTTAGCCCCTCCACCTTTTCAGCTGACATACCAGCATACACTAGTGGCCTGCAATACTAACAGCTCTAAAATCTCCCTGCCTTGCACCTCTAGAGGGAACAGAGGTGTAGACAGTTCCCCGTGCCTCTGGGGCAAGGCCCAGACTCCAGAGTTAGCACTCATGTCCTTCATATGTTGCTGGCAAGCCTGCCCTTTGGTCCACCTCAGCCAGGGTACAGCTCTTACTGTTTTGGGACACTCCTTATGCTTAGGGTGATGATACAATTGACTGTCCCAACTGGGATATTTTTGAGAGTGGAAGGAGGCTCTGAATAATCATACCATAAAAAGAGGCTTGGACTAGGACTGCCCCAGGCAGACCAATGTTTATGTTCACCCCACTTAGCCTTTGCTATCTTCTCTCCCCTCTGCTCAAGTTGTCCAACCTATCCCACATGTTAAACGCCTGTCCCTCATAGTACCTGCGGCCACTGTGAGTTTTTGATTAGCCCTCTCCCTTTTGGCTGCATGCCCTCCAAGTCCTCTTCCCCTCCTCTCCTCAGCCCTGGTACACACAGTTGGTGCTCAGTAGGGACTTAGATCTTTGGATGGGTCTTGGGGTGCAACTCCCATAGGCACTCAGAGGCCCAATTTCTCCATCTGTCCTCCCTGGGCTAAGTCTACCCTCTGAGCCAGAGTCCTTCACCATTCTTATCTCCCTTTCTCTCCCTCTCCCGCGGTCAGTGGCAGCGAGAGGAGTCCGAGGACTATGTAAGTAACAGGTGTGCAAGCGTGGGTGAGACCTGGGTCAGGCTGGGCTCATGGGACACTCCCCTTCTCCCTGCTCTCCTGCCAGCCTGTGCTGCCAAGATCTGCAGGGCACCAGCCACATCCAGAGAAAATTGGCATTTAGACGCAAGCACTGAGCTGAGCAGCAATTGGCATTTCCTCTAATCCTTACTTCTCGCCTATCAAGCAGCAATTTGAGACCAATGTTCATGATCAACCAGGGCCTGGCCCCTGCTCCGGCCAGACAGGGATGGAGTTAAATCCGCTCCTGATCATTAGGGCTTATTGATCCCTGGAGTGAAAAATCACCTGCTTCAGGGCCCAGGCTGGGAGGGCAGACTAGGGAGCCAGGTTCCAGCATTGGTGCATTCTGAAGCCTCACCCCTGGGAGATCCTCCAGCTGGGGCAGAAGAAGGCCTGCAAGGGGTTGGTGGTGGCTGCAGTGGCCCCACCCAAGGTGCAGAGCTGGAGGGACACCAGGGTTGATGACAGCTCTATTCCTACTGCACGATGGTCCTCTTCCTTCTTCCTGCCCTTCTCTCCATGTGGTGTGGCTTGACCCCCTCGGTTTCTCTGCATGCCCAGAAGTGATGCCTTTGCTGGAGTGGAGTATGTGGACAGGGTCTACATAGGTGGGAGAACTTGGCCCTGGCTGACTTCTCAGGCATCACTGGGTACAAAGGGGAAGTGAGTTCCTTGGGGGTTCCTTATCTTTATCTTCTAGCCCCCTTCTCAGGAGGTATCACAGGGCAAAGATGTTCACAGAGGCATGAGTCTAAATGGGGGTCAGGTGGGATGGTACCTTAGCCCACTCGTTTACTGTGTGTATGTGGTTAAGAGCTGTGTGGGGTACATGTAAGGCTCTGTGCCTTGTATGTGCATGCATGCAGGGACCTCATGAGGTATCATTTACAGCACAATGGAGTGAGGGAAGTGATTGTGGCCTTTTGTCTTGTCTAAAAGGAAGAATGAACTTTCTGTCCTAGGCATGCGGCTCCTGGGATAGGCAGGGCCCTCCTAGGCCCACATCCCCCTGCCTGTCCTTCTCTCTATGACCCCTGACCCGGTGTGCCGGGCAACCCCCACAAACTAAGATCCTAAGGCAGCTGATATGGTCTCTCCCTGAACTTCTGTGATGGGAATGGGCCCATCTTTCTTCCTCAGGAAACCACCATCAGTGGCTTGACCCCAGAGACCACCTACTCTGTTACTGTCGCCGCCTACACCACGAAGGGGGATGGTGCTCGGAGCAAACCCAAAATTGTTACAACAACAGGGGCAGGTGAGTAAGGGGGTCAGGACAGACCATGGTGTGGGGTAGCGGGGAGAGGGCAACACCAGAACCCAGCACATGGTCGTTCAGTCCCAGGCCAGCCCACCATGATGGTCAGCACCACAGCCATGAACACTGCGCTGCTCCAGTGGCACCCGCCCAAGGAGCTGCCCGGCGAGCTGCTAGGCTATCGGCTGCAGTACTGCAGAGCCGATGAGACGCGGCCCAACACCATTGATTTTGGCAAGGATGACCAACACTTCACAGTCACTGGTCTGCACAAGGGGGCCACATACATCTTCCGGCTTGCTGCAAAGAACCGAGCTGGCCCAGGCAAGGAGTTTGAGAAGGAGATCACAACCCCCGAGGACCTGCCCAGTGGCTTCCCCCAAAACTTGCGTGTAACAGGACTCACCACATCTACTACGGAACTGGCCTGGGACCCGCCGGTGCTGGCAGAGAGGAATGGGCGCATCACCAACTATACTGTGGTATTCCGTGACATCAACAGCCAGCAGGAACTGCAAGACATTACTGCAGACACCCGTCTCACCCTTTCCAGCCTTAAACCAGATACCACTTACGACATCAAGGTCCGTGCGTGGACCAGCAAAGGCGCCGGCCCACTCAGCCCCAGCATCCAGTCCCGGACCATGCCTGTAGAGCAAGGTGTGTGCTGTGGGCATGGCAGTGCTTGCCCATGTGTGGCTGCACCTGGGGATCTCTGCTTTCCTTGACCCACTGACCTCTGGAGACTGTGAACCACCAGCCTCTGGTGTGTGATACCTCCAGTTAGGTTTCTTTCTTTTTTTTGCAACAGTCTCACTTTGTCACCCTCACTAGAGTGTATGTCCTAGCTCATAGCAACCTCAAACTTTTGGGCTCAAGCAGTTCTCTTGCCTCGGCCTCCAAGTAGCTGGGACTACAGGCTCCTGTCACAATGCCTGGATATTTTTAAAGACGAGGGTTTCGCTCTGGCTCAGGCTGGTCTCAATCTTGTGAGCTCAGGCAGTCCACCCACCTTGGCTTCCCTGAGTGCTAGGATTACAGGCGTGAGTCACCATGCCTGGTGATACCTCCAGTTTCTCATGACTGTGACCTCTAACCTCTGGTGAATGGACGCCATGCTCTTAGGTGTTTAACCATTGACCTCTGCTGTTCTTCACCTATTAATCTCTGCTGTGTGACCTTCCAGTCTCTTCTGATCTTGACCCACTGATCTCTTGGGTGTGCACCCTACTGATCTTTGGTGTGTGACGCTAATCTCTTGGGGCAGTGACCCACTGACCTCAGCATTCTCCACTGTGCTTTGGTGTGGGGCCACATGCTTCTCATGACTGAAACCCACTGACCTCTGGTCACTCTGACCTCGTGTCCATGAGCTCCAGCTTTTACCTTCACACTTACAGAGATTTCTGTCCTCTGCCCTGTTTGGTACTCACTGTGAAAGAGCTTGGGACTGGGAAGTGAGGTGCAATTTGAAGCTGGCAGGGAACAGGGGTCTTTGGTACTCTGCAGCCATTTGTAACCACCACCCCCCTGGGTGTCCTGGCCATCTCATCCTGTCAGGGAACCCTTTTGGCCCACTTACTCCAGCCCAGATACTTAGCCAGAGCTGACCCTTCTGCCTCCACAGTGTTTGCAAAGAACTTTCGGGTGGCAGCTGCAATGAAAACATCTGTGCTGCTTAGCTGGGAGGTCCCCGACTCCTACAAGTCACCTGTGCCCTTCAAGGTGGGTAAGAGCCACAGCCAGCTGTGCCCAGCACACACAAGGGCCTGCCTTGTGCTGTCATTCAATCTCAGCCCACATGTGTGCACGTCTGCTGAGCAGGATCCTAGTTGTGTGTGTGAACACCATGCCCTGCAGATCTATGGTGGGAAAATCCCACCCAGAGACGCTGCCACACTCCCTCTCACTGTCCCCTTCAGATTCTATACAATGGGCAGAGTGTAGAAGTAGACGGGCACTCTATGCGGAAGCTGATTGCAGACCTGCAGCCCAACACGGAGTACTCCTTTGTGCTGATGAACCGTGGCAGCAGCGCTGGGGGCCTGCAGCACCTCGTGTCCATCCGCACAGCCCCTGACCTCCTGCCACACAAGCCAATGCCAGCTTCTGCCTACATAGAGGATGGCCGCTTCTCCCTCTCCATGCCCCATGTGCAGGACCCCTCACTAGTCAGGTGTGCACACAAGGCCTCCGGGGAGGGAGGGCAGGCCTGGAGCCACTAGGCAGTGACCATCCTGTTTCTTGCTTTGTCCACCCAGATGGTTCTACATTGTGGTGGTGCCCATTGACCGTGTGGGTGGGAGCATGCTAACGCAAAGATGGAGCACACCTGAGGAGCTGGAGCTAGATGAGGTGCCTGAGAGGGTTTGGGGACATTGATGATAGCCCCATCACAGTGGTTGGCTGTGGCCTTCCTACTCTGAGCAGTTCACCAGGACCATCACTTTCACTCCCCAAATCAGAATCCCTCTCCTGGCTGCTCTGGTTGGCAGCCTGCTCCCTCTCTAGAGAGAGGGAGTCTGAAGGGAACTCCCTGGTATTTTTCAGAGAAACTCTGGAGAGCTATGAAGAATTTCCTGGGGGTAGTGTTGAGAATCCCCAGGGGTGGGGAGTCCTGGAGACATTCTGTAGGTTTAGAGAAGCCCAAGCCCACTAGACTTTGCAGGGACCGTGGAGGACTGGATGAGCCTTACAGTCTGTGGCCCTCAGACATTTGAAATTTTCTGTCCTGCTCTCATAAACAGAGTGGAAATAGCCCTCTCTCTTTAGATGGAGACAGCTTACCCATAGGGTCTTTTCTCTTGTACTGGTGGGCAACGTGACATTGTGATATCCCCATCACTCTGGGAGGGTGGTGGACTAAGCCAGGTGGCTTTTACATGGAAGTGAGCCTCTATCCCAGACCAGGGAGCTGATGTCCCAGGCCATGGCCCCAGAGGCAGCATGTTCCAAGACCCCACATGACCCTATGCTATGCTCCACCAGCTCCTAGAAGCCATCGAGCAGAGTAGTACAGAGCGACGGCGGCGGCGGCAGGCAGAGCGCCTAAAGCCCTATGTGGCTGCTCAGGTGGACGTGCTCCCCGAGACATTCACCCTGGGGGACAAGAAGATGTACCAAGGTTTCTACAACCGCCCCCTGTCTCCAGACCTGAGCTACCAGTGCTTTGTACTCGCCTCCCTGAAGGAACCTGTGGACCAGGTCTGTCTGAGCCATCCTGGCTCACAGTACCCCAAGCCCACAGGCCTGACCTGAGATTAGGCCAGACTCAAGTACCATGAGACTTCAGGCCTGGGGCAGCCCCAGAGACCAGAGACCTGCCCTAGGGATCCCAAGACACAAGGTCCCAGGAACCAGAAGGCCAGGCCTAATCTGACCTCAGGGAGCCAATCCTTTCAGTCTGCCTCTTAGGGTCGGGGAGACCAGGCCAGCCTAGCCTAGCATACCAACATGAAAGGTGCAGGGTGGAGGGCCTCATTGAACTCATAGCTGTTCCTCTGCTGGGCCACAGAAGCGCTATGCCTCCAGCCCCTACTCAGATGAGATCGTGGTCCAGGTGATACCAGCCCAGCAGCAGGAGGAGCCTGAGATGCTGTGGGTGACAGGCCCTGTCCTGGCAGTCATTCTCATCATCCTCATTGTCATCGCCATCCTCCTGTTCAAGAGGTGAGTACTGCCTTCAGGGCTCAGTGGGCAGCCATGTGCTCCTCGTCTCCCAGGGCCTCTCTAAGTGGCGAGCCTGTGGAGACAGTGAAGCTGTCCCAGCCCAGGCTCAGTCGGGAACTAGGACAGGCAGGAGCAGTGTGTGCACATGTGCTCTTGCCTCGGCACATTGGCATCTGTCGGGTGGGAGACTTTGGATGTCAGCCTGGGTGTGAGGAGCCGAAGCTTCACAGAGGGTTGTTCCGTGCATTCTGGGGCATGTCTGTCGGTCTCTGTGTTTCTCTGGATGTGAGTGTGTCTGTCTCCTCTTCAGCTTCAAGACACCACCCTGTCCTGGTCTCCTATCTTAAGTCCCTTCCTTCTGTCACCATTTCTGGATGATTCCCCAGCCTCACTCTCCTGGTTAGGCCTAGAGAGGTCCAGACTCAGCTGTGGCCCCACATGCCCACTGCTGTTCACTTCGAGGCATTTATGGAATGCTTCTTGGGACCACCATGTCCACAGCCATCTCCGCCTCAGTGTGCCCTTAACTCTCTGGTCTCTCTCGGGTAGTTGAGCCTCCTGCTCCTGGAGTCTCCCCTTCCTACCTCTATCCACTTCCCAGCCTGAAAGCTACTTCCAAAGGTTTGACTTTGCCTTCCTCAATTTAAAACCTTTTGGTGACTCCCCAAATAAAGTCAACCTCTTCAGCCTCATAGCCAAATGCCTGGCTGATCTGGCCCCTGTCACCACCCAGCACTGCTCATCACACATATATATCAGTGAGGACCTGGAGGGTGAATGTGTGCTGGTCCGTGTGTCTGAACACATCTTTGCGTAGGAGCACCTATATCCTGTATCCCTGCCTGGGTCCCAGTGCTCCTCCCTGAAAAGTCATCTACTTCCTCCCAGGTGGCTAGACCTGTGGGCTGGACCCTGAGAAGTGGCCCGCATATACACTCATCCTTCCTACCCCTGCCTGCATCCGGTGTCCGGAGAGGCAAACCCCCTCCCTGTGAATGTCATGTGGGTGCCACATCAGGGGCCTGCAGCGTTCCCTGTCATAAGAGGGCCAAGTGCTTGGCAGAAACAATGACCGTTCCTTTCTTCTGTCCTTGCCTGTCTCTCGGGACCTAGTAAACAAGAAAGGTAGGAGTCATTCCTTCTCTTTTAACACGCCTCCCCCTCTACTTCTTATCCTCGAGCACATTTTAGGCCAGCAGGGAGGGACGGTGCTTTGACCAGAAGCCTCTTGGCCTGTGGCTTTAAGCAGCAAACTGCCTGGTCAGCTCAGTAGGCTCCCCAGCTCGGGACTGAGTCCTCAGCGTGAGGGGCAGGCTCTGTCACTCTCTTCCTGTTCCAACTCTGCACCCTCCGCAGAGGATGCTCCTTCTCTGAGGCACATGCGTAATGTAGACATCATTGCCTCCCTGAGTATACAGAGCTCCCAGAACCTTCCCCAGGCTCGTTTCTCTGAGAAGTTACCTAAGTGCTGCGAGAGACTGTCTTGCATGTGTGCAAAGAGCAGTGGGAAATGTGTCCTGATACACACTCGAGCACAGTCACACATGTTCTTCCCACACACATATACAGACCACAAGTGGCCCCTGGCTATTTGTCAGCAGCTGAGTCCCATGATCTATCCCTGGCCCTGTCTTTATAGATGGGGAGACTGAGGCCACCAAGAGAGGACTCTGCCCAGCTAGGGTGATGCCTTCCCCGTCCCTCCCCCGCTGCCTTGGGCATTTACTATGATACTCTAAGAGCCAGATAGCTGGGGCCAGGTCCCTGTGATGTTTGTGTATTTTGTGTGTCATTTGCATGTTTATTCCTGGCAGTTCCTGCCTCTGCTGCTATGGCCTTGGGGATAGCAACCACTGCCTAGCAGTGACCTGCCTTCTCTCCAAAGGAGCCAGGAGCTATCAGCTCTGCGACCCCTTCCTCCCTTGCTGCACTGTTCCCCTGTCTACCCACACTCCTGCTATAGCCCCATGTCCTCCCTACCCTATGTTCTGTCACATTGAGGCTGTTCTGGCTCTGTCTCCTCTGTGCTCAGAGGTACAGGATGAGGTGGGCAGTGGGAGGACTGAGCCATGGCTGTAGAAGCTCTTTGGTGGCCAGCCATGCCACACATCTCTGCCCTGGGCTGGACCTTGGGCTTTCACCAGTTTCCCTCTATTTCTTTAGGAAAAGGACCCACTCTCCATCGTCAAAGGATGAACAGTCAATCGGGCTGAAGGACTCCTTGTTGGCCCACTCCTCTGACCCTGTGGAAATGCGGAGGCTCAACTACCAGACCCCAGGTAGGGTGGCTTCTGCCACCTGCTCCACAGCCCCCTCCCCCCAGAGAAGCCAGTAGGCTATGCCTTCCCTGTCTCTCAGGTCAGGGGGTCTCCACAGAGGGACTTCAGCCACATGCCCCCATTTCCTGCCCCTTTTATTCCCTTTTGCCTTCTCCTCACACCATCTACTTTGGACTGAAGTGCCTGAGGCACCCGCATATCCAGTGGCTAGACAGATGCCCCAGGGCCCAGGATCCTCTTAGGAGCAGCAAGGATGCTTAGCCCCTACCTGGTCTTGACTCAAGGCCTCGTGGACTAAGGACACACCACCCCCAGAGCCCACTTCCCCACCACATGGTGGGCACGTTAGCAGTGAGAAACGCCTACCAGATACTTGTGGGAGATTGAGTCTACAACAGACCACCTGGAGATTGGTCCTGGTTTGGCCATGCCTGCCCACCTGCCCTTTCTTCCCAGCCATTTGTGGGGCTGCCTAGCTGTTCTGCCTGAAATGTCAATTCTTTCCCATACCCAGGCAGACACAGCTCAGACTTCTCCTCCTAGCCCTCACACAAGGCTGGGTGCCTTTCCTTGGCTCCCAAAACCTCTCTGCTGCTTCTATCATGACGTCTCTCACAATGGGCTAAAATTGTCTCTATGACAGTCCGTGGGCTTGGAACTGTGTCTTGTTCATCCCCATCCCTTGTATTTAGCACACAGTGTGTTCTTGTTGAATGCCTGTGAAACAGACAATTGAATGAATTGAGTGAACTAATGCATATGCACAGAGGGCTTGGGTATGTCGGAGCTAGCTGTTATTGCATATCAAATTACCCCAAAACTTAATGGCTTAAAAAAGCAATAATTATGTATTATCTCTCACTATTTTTGTGAGTCAGGAATTCAGATAGGGCCGCAGCAAGAACAGATTGTCTCTATTCCGGAATATGTGGTCTCTCACTTGGGAGACTTGCAGGAAGGCTGGGAGCTAGAATCATTGAAAGCAAGGGTTGGTAAACTCTATAGCCCATTGCGAAGTATGGCCCACTACCTGTTTCTGTATATAAAGTTTTAATGTAATACAGCCATGCCCATTCATTATGTACTCTCTGTGGTTACTTTACTACTATGAAGACAGAGTTAAATAGGTGTAATAAATGCCAGGTGACACAATGCCTAAAATACTTACTCTCTGGCCTTTTATAAGAAAAATTTGCCAGCCCGGGGAGGCACCTGTGGCTCAGTGGGGTAGGGTGCCGGCCCCATATACCAAGGGTAGTGACCAGCCTGGCATGAAAGGATCTATGAGGAATCAGGCATCTGGCCAGTGGGACCTAGGGGGCAGAGAAGCCACTTGCAGGAGAGGATACCAAACTATGTCATCACTGACCATGAAAAGAGGGCATGGGAGGTAGAGCCCTTCAGTGGAAGCATGCACAAAAGGTCAGATGCATTGCATGCATGTTGGGTGGTGAGCACTGGAGCTACAGGTCAGGAAATCCTGAGCCCAAAGATGACTAGAAGGGTAAACAGAGGGCGTTGGACACCAGGCTAACAACTTCGACTTCATTTGAGGGTACCAAAGAGGCATTAAGGTCTTCAGCAAGGAAGTGATGTGGTCAGAATTGTGCTTTAGAATATACTCTAGCTACTGTCTGGAGAATGGATTAGAGGGGGAGAAATCGGGGAAGGATGCTGTTTAAGTAGCCAGTGAGTAGATGAAAGGTGGCAGTGGGAATGGAGGGACAAGACAGGGTCTTGGGCTGGACTCCATGTAGGGGAGGCAAGAATAGCTCCTCAGTAGCTGGCTGAGTGATGGTATGGGGGTTATCTAGGTGGCAGTGGTTCTGTGAGTCTGGACCTCTGCCCTGGTAGCAGGCTGAAGCCACAGGTGTGGGAGGTGCTGAGGAGCACATGATGATCAAAGCCAGAGAATAAATGGGTTCTTCTAGGCAGGGCTAAAGAAAAGAGCTGAGAAAAGATCTCAGGGAAGGGAAGGGGTGTGCAGTGCTAAGGAAGGATGAAAGTAGCCAGGGAGATTAAGAAGGAACAGTCAGAGAGAAAAACAGGAGTGCAGTGTCCCTAATGTCAGGGTAGGAAGCTGGGATTTAGTGGCATACAGCACTAGGGACACAGAAGGAGGACTGTTGGCTTTGGCAGGAGGAACCCTAGAAAGAGGGTGACCATCAAGTCCTGGGGACAGAAGCATTTCACTGAGCCAAGGAGCCACCTATGTGGAAGGAGGGGCACAGCAAGACGAGGATTGTCACGCAGTCAGCAAAAGAGGGCTCTTTTTTTCAATATGGAAATCATCTGAAAGTAGCCAAGGCCAAATTTTTATATCAAGACACAGGGTTGAGTGTGACTTTATATTTATTCATAAAAAGTTTCCCGAGATCACCTAGGCCCTAGCGTTTGGGAGCATTGCCACTGGAGTATGACGAGGTCTCCTGGGACCCATCCACAGCCCCAAGCTCTTACTGCCCATTGCCCTGTCTGTCCATCCAGCCACTCCCAAGCCCACTCAGCCCCCAGTACCCCTCACTGCCTTCCATGGAATCTGCCAGCAAGGTCGCCAGTAAAGGTTAATGGGCTCTCTTGTCCTGCTATTTCTGGTTTTTTTTGTTTGTTTGTTTGTTTTTTCTCTGCAGGTTCCAGTGTCCCAAGTTGCCCGAACACTTCAAGTTAGTTCTCAAAGTTCCCATGTTTGGGGGATACTTTGGCTTCCATGTCTGTCTCTACTCTTCTTTCTCTCATTGCCCCCTTCCTCGCCCCTCTCTGCCCACCTTCCTCCCTCTGGCCCCACCTCTCCCCCTTCCTCCCCCTTTACTCCTCTACCCCTACCCCTCTCCCTCTTCCACCTCCGTCTGACCCTTCCAGGTGCTTCTGTTTCCTGCTGCCTTATCTCTGTTCCTCTCTCCTTGTTCTTCTATCATCCTACCATTGTCTCTATACTTTGTGACCATCCACATTCTCCATGCCTGGGACAATAATGTCCTTGAGTCTCAAGTGGTGACTGGCGCCAATGAAGGGCAGGAAGGCCACCCACAGGCAGGGGCAATGAGAGACCAGCCTCCATCCTGCCACTGCCACCAACCTGCAGGGAGGAAGCTTCTCCTCCCTCTTAAGAGACCTGCCAGGCAGGACTGTGTCACCCACACATACTCCATGTGCTCTCTGCATAACACACCCACTCTGTCCTCTCTCTTCTCCAGCCACTGTGTGCTCCACCATCCCCGTCGCCGCATGTGCTGCAGCCTCCATGCCACCAGTGCCCAGTGCTCCATGGTCACGTGTTCTCATGTGCATATATCGGCATTGGGGCTGTCTCCATCCCCCTGAACAAGCCCCACACTAACATTGGCTGTATGCCCCACCTCCCCAGGTATGAGAGACCATCCACCCATACCCATCACTGACCTGGCAGACAACATCGAGCGCCTCAAAGCCAATGATGGGCTCAAGTTCTCCCAAGAGTATGAGGTGAGATGTCCCCATCTGCTGCATGTGCCTGGCCTGAGCATATGCCAGCTCCTGTCTTGTTTCAGGTCCCAACTAAAGTAGCAGTAGAGGCCCCAGGTTTTCGTGGAACACAGGAAGGAAGGCCAGCCCTGTCCAGTTCCCTCTAGTGGTCACACAAATGCTGTGGTGCCCCCAGGGTCTAGGCACCCAGACACATGCCCAGTGCTAATAGTAGACACGAGGGGGTGGCAGCTGTGGCTCAAAGGAGTAGGGTGCCAGCCCCATATGCCAGAGGTGGCGGGTTCAAACCCAGCCCCGGCCAAAAACTGCAAAAAAAAAAGTAGACACAAGGTCATGGACACATAGACACAGTTCAGCAATAATGCCGTGGTAGCTGGCATCTATCCCAAGCTGCCTTGCTGGCCAGCAGTGGGCAGGTACTTGGCAGGCATCCTCTCATTCAGTCCCCCACAGCCTTGTGAAGTGGATGTTATTACTGTCCTAGGGAACTTAAGAGAGAGGGGAGGTGACTTGCCCAAGGTCAGACAGCTGATAAGTCAGACCAGGCCTGACACTCTGTGCCCTTCATGTGCATGTGCTCACGTATGTCCTCAGAGTGGCACAGTTCATAGAGATGGAGAGTCAGAACTCTAAGCCTGCCACCTTGATTCCTGCCTGCCAGAGCCCCAGGCTTCAGAGTCTGGGGGTTTCCATCCCACCCACAGCTGTTGGCAGGAGATGACTCTGAGTTTCCCCAGGCCATCCAGCTGAAAAAGGATTTTGTTAGAGATGGAGGGTTTTTTTTTTTTTTGTTTTTGTTCTGGGGTTTTTGTGGGTTTTTTTGCAGTTTTTGGCTGGGGGCTGGGTTTGAACCCATCACCTCCAGCATATGGGGCCAGTGCCCTACTCCTTTGAGCCACAGGTGCTGCCCAAGACAGAGGGGTTTTAAAGGAAAGAAAGATCCACCTTCTCTGAGAAGCACGGGTGGAGATGTCTTTATGCGTCCTCTGCTGCTGTTTCCCCAGCACTTAGTGCTGGCCTAAGGAGACGACTGGTCGACAGGTGACTAAAGGGCTGTCTCAGCCTAACCTGTGAGGTTACTCTCTTTCCAGTCAGATGTCTGCCCCTCAGCTGTGTTTAAGGTACCAGGATAGTCCTTCCAAGGGCCATGGGCCCGGTAGCTTCTAAAAGCTATGACCCAGGTTCTAAAGAGGAAACTAAGCTTGGCAGGCAAATGGGTGAACATGTGTACTGCAGAGAAACTATGCCACCTCTACCTTAGGGCCCTTGCTGGCCCTGCTTGGCATGGGCTGTGCTGCAGAATGTCAAAGCCATGAGTTGGGCTACCTTCCTTCAGTCCCTTAATCTTGACACTCACTGTGCTGCCCTTTACCGCCTTCATGGCCCTGCTTCACTGTGGGCTTGGTGCCTCTACTCATAGTAGTCCCCACCTTCTACTCATCCCCTTCTCTAGTCAGATCCTTCCTTAAAGCCTCTCCAGGAAGACTTCTTTGGCTACCCAAGGCTGCTGTGGACTGTCCTCCAGCCAGGATTATATAGCTCTGCATAATGTTACATTCACTTCATCATTCATCACACAGTACTGTGAGCTGCTGGGTGCTGTGGATATGGAGACAAGTGCCCTCAGGGAACCCAGTCAGATAATCCACATCGAATATGTGGCTATGACCATATTCCCTAGTACCAGATAGGAGCAATGTGTAAAGAGAAAGTAGACTGATCTCACCAAAGCAGGCTGAGGGCTGGGATGTGTGGGTGGCTCCTGGCAGCAATGGCCTTGTCCTATGGACAGTAATAAGGCTAGAGCCAAAATACAGAGGATGTCATGTGCTATGCTGAGAGCTTTGGACTGTATCCATCTGTAAAAGGTGAGGATGATGAAGGAAGCTCTCTTACAGGAGAATTAGATAAAGAAATATATGCAAAGTGCTCAAAGTGGTGCCAGGCATGCTGTAAGTTCTAAGACTTCGCCATGATCATTATTGCTCTCTGAGCTGATGAAAGAACTATAGAAGGCTTTTAAGGAGGAAGTGGTATACAGATCTGCATCCTGGAAGGATTTTCCTAGCTTTGTATGGGAGGGGGGCAAAAAGAAAGAGCTGGGGGCGATGCCTGTGGCTCAAAGGAGTAAGGTGCTGGCCCCATATGCCAGAAGTGGTGGGTTCAAACCAAGCCCTGGCCAAAAACCAAAAAAAAGAAAAGAAAAAGAGCTGGGAGAGGCCAAGACTGAGCTGGGGTGGACTGGCCAAGGGCAGGGGTAGCCGGTCAGAGAGGGGAAGGGGAGGGGAGCTCCAGGACATGGTGATCGACCAGGGGTGGCAACTGGCAGGTTTGGACCTGGTTTCTAGGTAGCTGGGTGATGGTGCCCTTCACTCTGAAACAGTCCCAGCAGCAAAGCCAGCTTTGGAGGGGAAGATGCTGAGCTCAGCTTCAAAAGGATCGTGGTTGAAAGACCTGTGAGATCTCCCAGAGATGTTGGGAGGCTCCCTGATACTTAGGGGAGAGCTCTGGGCCACAGCTGAGCTTAAGGTCAGCCCTAGCACATGAGCATAAGAATCCTGCGAGCAGAGGTGGTAGAGTGAGGAAGTCCTGGAAGGAACCCCTAAGGAGCCCTGTGTCCTTCTACAGGGAGGGCAGGGAAAGGAAAGGCATCAGTGAGGGGACAGCCCAGGAAGTAGGAGCAGAGCCCGGCGAGGAGAGTATTCAGAGCGCTGGGCACTTTCCAGTACTGCAGTGGGATGGCGGGGGGAGGTATACAAGGTTTGAGGGACTGTTCCCCTGGCCCAACCCCAGGCCACTCAACCCAGCAAAGGGATTTGGTACTATGGTCAGAGGAATCCTCACCCCATCACTTTCCTCATAGGTTATATGGCAGCCTCTGAGCTCCCTGGGTAGGGTAGGTGGTGCTTAATGTCACTAGTGCCATGGAACAGAGGAGCTGTCTGTGGCCTGCAGAGTGAAGACAGTTTGTAGGTAATACCTGGAAGGCTGAGTCCTCTGCAGGGCAAGTAGGAAGTAGAACCAGCTCCCACTCCATAGACTCCTTCCATTTCTTACAGTCCATTGACCCAGGACAGCAGTTCACGTGGGAGAATTCAAATCTGGAGGTGAACAAGCCCAAGAACCGCTATGCGAATGTCATTGCCTACGATCACTCTCGAGTCATCCTCACCTCCATCGATGGTGAGGGCGCCCCCTCCCTTCTCCTTACTCTCCTCCTATTTGCCACTAGGGCAACATCTCATCCTACAGAAGATGCCAACGAGCCTGGGGTGCACTGAAGCAGGTGGGCTGAGCTGGGGGCCCTGGGGTAATGCCCTCCCACAGCCCTTGCCATCCCTAGGCGTCCCTGGGAGTGACTACATCAATGCCAACTACATCGATGGCTACCGCAAGCAGAATGCCTACATCGCCACGCAGGGCCCGCTGCCTGAGACCATGGGCGATTTCTGGCGGATGGTGTGGGAGCAGCGTACAGCCACTGTGGTTATGATGACACGGCTGGAGGAGAAGTCCCGGGTGAGACTGTTCAGAACCCTGCCAAAAAGCGGGTGGGCAATAGCTCAGAAATTCTTCAAGGGAATGCTATTGTTTTTCTGAGGTATTATCTTGGTTCCCAGATACTAGGATGTTCTTGGATGTATCATGTTCACAAATGCTAGTGGGTTCTTAGGATGTTAATGTGTTTCACCAAATGTTATCATTTTCTGGGAATGTTAACTTGCTCCCCAGTTGCTTGGGTGTTCCCATGGTGTCACATGTTCCCAAGATGTTGGAGTATTCTTAGGGCATTAACACATCTCCTAAGTTAATTAGCAAAGAGTTGCTGTTATCTGTTTTTGCACTGCCAAGCATTGACTGGAACATAAAATTTACAGAGCTTGAAAATGGTGCATAAACATTATGAGTAAATTTGGCAGAAAATGTGCCTGGTGCGATCTAGCCCTGAATAAATAATTTTCGATCATAATCCTCATTCCACTGGCTAAAGCAGGTTGGCAACATTGTGTGAGGACCTGATATGGCTTGTTGACAATCAGTGGACAAGGATCTGAGAGTTTGGGGCTAGGGGCTGCAGCCAGATAGGTTAGATGTCCACTATGCCTCTGCCTGCCTGAGCCTGTGGGCGTCCCCAACATCTGCACCCTGCCCTGCCTGTCTTTCTACAGGTGAAGTGCGATCAGTACTGGCCAGCCCGTGGCACTGAGACCTACGGCCTCATTCAGGTGACCCTGCTGGACACAGTGGAGTTGGCAACATACACTGTGCGCACCTTTGCACTCCATAAGGTACAGCCACCTAGACCCTGTGAGGCCAGTGGCCTGAGCATTGTGTTCTGTTACAGGGGGCTGCAGCGAGCAGGAGCCTAGGTATTGAATGATCAGAAGCTCAAACAAGTTAATGGCCTGTGTGATGAGAATGGTGTTGGCAAGCTCCTTTAGGGTGCCTTGTGTGGCTTCTGAGTACCATCAGAAAGTGACATGTCTTACTCAGCCCCTGTAGCTCAGCAGCGAGGGCACCAGCCACATACACCAGAGGTGGCAGGTTCAAACCCAGCCTGGGCCTACCAAACAACAATGATAACTACAACCAAAAAAGAAAAATAGCCGGGCGTTGTGATGGGTGCCTGTAGTCCCAGCTACTTGAGAGGCTGAGGCAAGAGAATTGCTTAAGCCCAGGAGTTTGAGGTTGCTGTGAGGTGTGACGCCACGGCACTCTACCAAGGGCGACATAGTGAGACTCTGTCTCAAAAAAAAAAAAGTGACATGTCATCCTACCCTGAGTCTGGCTGGTCACTCCATGTGTCCTCATTTTGCTACCCAGAGTGGCTCCAGTGAGAAGCGCGAGCTGCGTCAATTCCAGTTCATGGCCTGGCCAGACCACGGGGTTCCTGAGTACCCAACCCCCATCTTGGCCTTCCTAAGGCGGGTCAAGGCCTGCAACCCACTAGATGCAGGGCCCATGGTGGTGCACTGCAGGTGAGAGGGTACAGTGCCACCAAGGGAGTGGGGTGGGAGGTTGGGAACCTCTGCCCCAACCTGAGTCTATGTCCTGCAGCGCGGGCGTGGGCCGCACGGGCTGCTTCATTGTCATTGATGCCATGCTGGAGCGTATGAAGCATGAGAAGACGGTTGACATCTACGGCCATGTGACATGCATGCGATCTCAGAGGAACTACATGGTACAGACGGAGGACCAGTATGTGTTCATCCACGAGGCCCTGCTGGAGGCTGCCACGTGCGGACACACAGAGGTGCCTGCCCGCAACCTATACGCCCACATCCAGAAGCTGGGCCAGGTGCCTCCAGGAGAGAGTGTGACTGCCATGGAGCTTGAATTCAAGGTAGAGCTCAGGTGGCCTGCTTGGCTGTGGGGGCCTGGGCTGGGTCAGGAAATGGCCACAGGAAGCCAGGCCTGACTAGCCCTTCCATCTCTATAGTTGCTGGCTAGCTCTAAGGCCCACACATCCCGCTTCATCAGTGCCAACCTACCCTGCAACAAATTCAAGAACCGTCTGGTGAACATCATGCCCTATGAGTTGACCCGTGTGTGTCTGCAACCCATCCGTGGTGTGGAGGGCTCCGACTACATCAATGCCAGCTTCCTGGATGGCTATAGGTCAGCATGCCTATCACTGCCCCACCATGCCTTGCACCTAGCTGGCTGGCGGCACAGCAGAGTAGGGCCAGCCCAGACCGAGAGGGCTAGGTAGAGCAGTGATTTATTTTCCTGAAGGAGGGATGATCTGAACAGGGCCCCAAGGGGCTAGGCAGTCTTAAGGGAGATTCTGGGGCAACAGCACCTCCAGCATGTCCAGTCTTATGTCCACCCCAGACAGCAAAAGGCCTACATAGCTACACAGGGGCCTCTGGCAGAGAGCACCGAGGACTTCTGGCGCATGCTATGGGAGCACAATTCCACCATCATCGTCATGCTGACCAAGCTTCGGGAGATGGGCAGGGTGAGCCCACCCTTTCCCCCCTAGGGTCCTTCTTACACTTGGGAGAACATCAGCCACCCTTGGGAGAGGAACCCCTTTTGTTACTGTTTGCATTCACACCCCAGTCTCCTGTCAGCATAGCCTCAAAACCCCATTAGCACCACCTGAGGTGATCCCAGAATCTTGTCCCAGAATCCTCTGAAGCCTGGCTTCCCTCCCATTCTTCCCCACCCGATCTTGGAGCTGGGCCCTCTGTCCACAGGAGAAATGCCACCAGTACTGGCCAGCAGAGCGCTCTGCTCGCTACCAGTACTTTGTTGTTGACCCGATGGCGGAGTACAACATGCCTCAGTATATTCTGCGTGAGTTCAAGGTCACAGATGCCCGGGTGAGTGTTTGCACTTGAGCATGTCCATGATAACGCCTGAGCACATGGGGGTGGGTACCCACATGGTACCTTTGTTCAGACTGCAGGAATCTGAGATTTGGCTGTGGCTTTTAGGGTATGAGCCCATCTCCAAGGGTAGCCTCCAGTGTAACCATGTCACAGGTGTATGTCTGCATCATTGTACTACTGGACCTCATCCAGAGGGGCGCCAGGCTAAGGTACACCCCTAACCCTGTCCCATGCCCACCTCTTCCAGGATGGGCAGTCAAGAACGATCCGGCAGTTCCAGTTCACAGACTGGCCAGAGCAGGGCGTGCCCAAGACAGGCGAGGGCTTCATCGATTTCATCGGGCAGGTGCACAAGACCAAGGAGCAGTTCGGGCAGGATGGGCCCATCACTGTGCACTGCAGGTAGGGCTGATCCTGTGGAAGGCTGGGACAGTGGGGTCTGAAGTTCTGGTAGACCCAGTGCCTGCAGTGTGCAGAACTCACGACCCGACTATGTCTCTGAACAGTGCTGGTGTGGGCCGCACTGGGGTGTTCATCACTCTGAGCATCGTCCTGGAGCGCATGCGCTATGAGGGTGTGGTCGACATGTTCCAGACCGTGAAGACCCTGCGCACACAACGTCCTGCCATGGTGCAGACAGAGGTACACAGACCCGTGCAGGGCCAGGGTCTTACCAGCAGCCCTGCTCAAAATCTTTGGCTCCAGCTGCAGTTGCATACACACAAGAACATGGCTCATTCATGATGTCAACATTTAATAATTGCCTGCTCTGCCTAAGGTGCTCTGGAGAAACATGAGTGATATGTGTTTATTCATTCACCACCCCTATAGTGGCCTCCTGTGTATACCTGACTCTGGGTCAGGAATAAACATAGCAGTCCTTACGGGGTACACAGTTGGGAGCAGATAAACATGATTGGGGTGGCCAGTGGAAGTTAAGCCCATGTGGAAGCCTGGGAGAGGGAAGAGAAAGATAAAGATGGGCCTTCAGAGGCTCTTTTAGGCTCCCCTGGACACTACCAGAGACAGCCATCTGGGTCTAGGACATATTCTTAGCCAATAGAGGCCAACTCCACAGCCCACTGGCTGTAACATGAATGCCCTTGGCAGTGTGGTGGGGGTATCCATTGGTGCTACCCCCTCTGACCAGCCTCCCTATCCCCATAGGACCAGTACCAGCTGTGCTACCGTGCAGCCCTGGAGTACCTCGGCAGCTTTGACCACTATGCAACGTAACTACCGCTCCCCTCTCCTCCAGAGCCCCCTAGGGGGCTCCGGAGGGGACACAGCTCCTCTGAGCCATACCAACCATCGTTCAGCCCTCCTGCACAGAAACTGTTGCTGGCAGAGCACAGCCCACTGGGATCACAGCGGTTTAGGAACGTTGCCACACCAGTCAGAGAGCCTAGAACACCCCTGGGCAAGTGGGTGAACCAGCAGGCAGGCACTGTGGCCCTTCTGTCCATCAGGCCCACCTGGAGCCCGCTGCTGTATTTCTCACGCTTCTTCTCATGGGGTGGGGGTGGAGGCAAAGCCTCCTTTTTATACATTAAGTGGGGTAGGCCAAGGGATTATAGCCTCTTCCTTCTGATTTTTCCTTTTGCAAATCCTTAATTGCAGAATGGGCCACTGTGGGGGTTGGGGTTTATTTTGTTTTCTTTTTTGAGTTTACTTTGGATCCTTTTTTTGTATGACTTTTACTTCTAAAGGACAGAACATGCCTTCCTCGTACAGTGCTGGGGCTGCCAGCCTGAGTGGAGGCCCAGTGTGGGCCTGGAGATGGTGCTGATCCGGCTGCTCTTCCAGCCCTTCAGAGACCTTATTTCAGCCAAATGCAGGGAAACTCAATTTTTTTTTCTTTTTTAAGTTTTATTTTTCCCTTAAGAGCCTTTTTTTAGGTCCTGCAGACAGTGGTGGGCGGGGAGGAGATAGGGAACACTCATCCCCAGTTGTCTATCCCAATATATGTCTAACATTCACAGCCCAGAACCACAGACGTGTCTGGGGGAGCCTGGCAAGGCATTCCTCATCTCCATCGTGTTTGCAAAGGTTTTAAAAAAAAAAAATGCACACACATAAAAATTAAAAAAAAAAAAAAAAAAAAACAAGAAAAAGAAAGTCATCCCCAGCCTCTGCTTCAAACCCCCAAGAGAGGGGGCAACTCCATGTGCCTGGGGTTAGCTGCAGGCTGACCTCTGGGCTCACAGAGCCTTGTTTTTGTCCCAAGCATTGCATTATGGTGTGGTTATAGGCTGTGGGGTCAGGCCACATGGCCAAGGTGGATGGCACAGGTCAGGATGTATACCATGCCCCACACACATCAGGGCCAAGCTGGGGCATGGTTGGCCTTTCAGGTCCAGGCCAGTGGGCCTGGTAGCACATGTCTGTCCTCAGAGCAGAGGCTAGAGGATTGTTTGCAGCCGTTTTCAAAGCCCCTGAGAATTGCTCTTTTCCACTCTAAGATGCCCTCATGAACCAATGTGGCAAGACTACTGGACTTCTATTCATGGTACTATAATCAATCCTATTATCTCAGCTTGCTGAGGGGCAGGGAGAGGGCCTCTTCCTCTGGGCAGCACTATCTAGATAGGTAAGTAGGGGCGGGGAAGGGTGCATAGCTGTTGTAGCTGAGGGGTGTGATGAAAACATCCCCAAATCTAGCTAGGCTCAGTCAAGATCAACAATCCAGGGTTGGTAATGTTGGATGATGAAAAACATTCATTTTTACCTTGTGGATGCTAGTGCTGTAGAGGTCACTGTTGTACACAGTCTGTTTTCTATTTGTTAAGAAAAACTACAGCATCATTGCATAATTCTTGATGGTAATAAATTTGAATAATCAGATTTCTTAAAAACTGGGCCTCTGTCTCAGCTCTTTCTGGAACTAGAGAGTCCCTGCTTCTGAGGGCACAGTGAGGCGTCCTGAGTATTTGTGACTGGGCAAGCTGTAGGCATGCTACACGCTTTCAGAAAGGAGCAGCTACAAACAGAATATCAAGCAACCAAGAGCCAGGCCTGAGTCCTAGTGCCTGTAAAGAGCTTCCCTAGGGGCCTAGTGTGGTGGCTCATGCTTGTAATCTAACTCTCTGGGAGGCCAAGGTGGGTGGCTTGCCCTGAGCTCACAGGTTCAAAACCAGCCTGAGCAAGAGCAAGACCCTGTCTCTTAAAAAAACAAAAAGTTGTGGCAGGCGCCTATAGTCCCAGCTCCTAGGAAGACTGAGGCAAGAGAATTCCCTGAGCCCAAGAGTTTGAGGTTGCTGTGAGCTATGATGCCACGATGTACTACTGAGGGTGACAAAGTGAGACTCTGTCTCCAAAAAAATTTAAAAAGGGCTTCCCCAGGCAGGGCACAGTGGGTGCTCATGCTTGTAATCCTAGCACTCTGGGAGGCTGGGGCAGGAGGATTGCTTGAGCTCAAGAGTTTGAGACCACCCTGAACAGAAGTGAGACCCATGTCTCCACTAAAAAGAAAAATTAGCCCAGCTACTCAGGACACTGAGGCAGGAGGATCACTTGATTTGTGAGCTAGGCTGCCAGCAGGCTACCCAGGCACTCTAGCCTGGGTAACAGAGTTGAAACTGTCTCAAAAAAAAAAAGCACCTCTGGCTGAGACCATGCCATTTGCCTCTCCTCCACCTTAGGGTGCTATGAGTTGCCCTGTTGGAGATACTGGGACTGTCCCCTTCAGTAGCTACACCCCCTTCTCTCATTTCCTCCTCCCCTGCTCCAAAGAGAGGGGCAACCCTGTGGCTTTGTGGAAATTGGTTAGTGAGAACTCTTGTAATTCTTGCATGTGGATAGTGGACTCCAAAAAAACAGTGTTGGCCAGGCACAGTGGCTCACGCCTGTAATCCTAACACTCTGGGAGACTGAGGCAGTTGAATTGCTTGAGCTCACAGGTTCAAGACCAGCTTCAGCAAAAGCAATATCCCATCTACTAAAAATAGAAAAAACTGAGGCAAGAGGATCACATGAGCCCAAGAGAGTTAGAGTTTGCTGTGAGCTATGATGCTCAGCACTCTACCCAGGGTAATAGCTTGAGACTGTCTCAAAAAAACAAACAAAAAACCACAGTGTTGTCCATCTGGCCCCTGAACACACAACATCCGCTCATTGAGCTCTGTGGCTCTTTTAGGGGGTTCAGTAAAGTCCTACCAGGTGTTCAAATCATAGAACTTTTTTTTTTTTGAGATGGAGCCTCAAGCTGTCCCCCTGGGTAGAGTGCCATGGCATTCACAGCTCATAGCAACCTCCAACTCCTGGGCTCAAGCGAGTCTCCTGCCTCTGCCTCCCAAGTAGCTGGGACCACAGGCGCC